>PVHY01009520.1:0-30675 GCA_004024945.1 Uropsilus gracilis
TAAAAAAAACCCCATTCTAAGCCTATAGTTCATAAATCATTTTTTGTTTGACTCCCCGCGCGCCCCCCCCCCCCCTTGCATTTGGCACTGGCACTGTTTACAAGTCTTGTATAAAATCTTTTCCCCCTGGGTTGCTTCTATTTTACTTATTTCTGGTCACCTCTTTTTTAGCTTCCTTAAGTGCTATTCCGGACACTTAGTTCTCTTGTTGCTCTTTTAACCACTACTTCTTACTCTTAGGTAATTACAATTCAGTTATTTCTAAGTCATTATCTTTAGCACAGATTTCTCAATCCATCTCTCTACTGTATATCTTCCTTTGGTTGTCCACAAATAGTTGTGTGTCTTAAAACAGTCATTCTCCCTGGAGACTACTCTTTTGTCTTTGTTCCTTACTTTGGTTAAGTTCAGAACCATCACTTAAATTTTCTAGAATCATTCCTCTCCTTCATCTTCCTCCTCAGTTGATGTCTTCGTGTGATGGATTTTCTCTCTGGATCCGTGTTGCATCACCATCTTTATGCTGTTAAATGCTGTTCCCCAAAGTGCTATTCTAACCTGTTTCTTCACACAGAGCTATCTCTTCTTTTTTTTTGCTCCAAAATATTATCCAAGTTGGTTTTCTGAAAGTACTCTAATGTTACTCCCTGTTTAACACCCTTCACTGACTTCATGAAACTCCAGAAGAAAGTAAAATCCCTTTGATGTACAAGGTCCTCCTCTAATGTGTTTCTACTACCCACTCATCTCCATCTCCACCTCTGTGTTCTGATAAAACAGACTTACAGTCCTTCTGACACACCAGTTAGGCCACTACACCTTGGTTTGTGCTGTTCTCTTCACACCAAGTGCCCTGGCCATCTTCCCCACCTAGAAATGTTTGTGTATCCTTGCAGGCCTAGCATAAAGTATCACTTCTGTAAAATCTTCCTTGCTTCATCCAAGGAGGGTCATCTGATTCTTTTTGTGTCACCACTGTAATTACAACCTACCTCTATTGTGTCATGTATTGTACTGTATTTTTTTTTTCCTTTCTTTTTAAAGTCTCCCTTACAACAATGTGAGCTCCTTAAGGGCAGGAAAAAAAATAACTGTCTTTTTTTTGCATCTCCATAACATAGTTTTTGGCATATGACCACATAATAAATGTTTGTTGAAAAATTGCTTTTAAAGTGACAATTTCATTATATTAGAGTTTACACCTTCATCTCAACAATTCTTTCACAGCAATGTTAGTAGACTGCTAAGGACTTGTAGACTTCAGTTGGGGAGTAGGAGTTGAATAAAACATCTACAACTGGATTCAAAATTTCTTATGGTTTTGGTGAGTTAGGAGTCTAATTTGGAAGAATGTAAGAACTCTTCTTTAGGGGGCCAAGCTAAAGTAACATCAATGAGGAATTTCTTGAATGACCAAAGAATAGCTGATGATGCAGAAAATCCACTTTTTCGTATTTATCCTGTGAAAATAAACTTGATAAATGTATTCTCATTTAAGATTCTACAGGGAATGAAAGAGGTGTTTTAAATTATTTCATATACAGTTTCGTAGCTCAACATTTAAATGAACATACTACTAATACTATATTGGCATTTAAAAAAATATGACATTTCATATGAAACGTGTATAATACTAAGGGACATTATGTCTATATGTAATTATAAGCCCACTAATAGACTATCATTTGGTACTCCTAATATTTCTTTTTTCAAGGGACGCACTAAGGGATTTTTATTCCTTATGTGACAGAAATGCAATCAGTATAGTCAACTAATAGAGATTAAGAAAACCAGACCTCCATATAAAAGCACAAACACTTTTATTTTTAACAGTAGTGTTTTGTTACAGTTTAGTGAAACAACAAATTAATACATTCATTGGCCACAGCTATACTTTTACAACCAGTTTGAAACTGATTATATAGCTGAGAAACACTGTTAAACAATAAAAAAGGCAGCTATGCATAAAAAAAGCCACTTTAGCTATAAATTACATCTTTCATAAAACTACAACCAGCGATAATGGGTGGTAAGAGTTTCAAAATTAATGGCCACCCAAATTAAACGATAAAAACAAGTACTGCTGATCACTGTAAAAATACACACTTAAGCATTGAAATTCACTGTTCTAATTAATGAACCAAAAAGCAAGGTTTGAAATTGTCATCATGTGCTTCAGTGCAGGATGAACAGGGAATCGGTAGCCCTTTGATTTTACAAATAACTACTTCTTTTGAGACCAAACTTAAAGTGCTCCTAGTGCTTTGGAATTTTTTAAGCAAAAACTGGGCCAGAAGCTTAATCATTGTCTTTGGTGATATACTGTGGGGCATATATGTCTTAGGGGAAAATGCAAGAATTCAGATACTCTGGTCAGTGATTTGAATGAAATTATAAACCTCAAATTTGGAAGAATCAACTAATACAGCTGAAGAAGCAAGTTCTTTTCCATGAAGTATTTTTTGAAAGTAATCTTTGCTTACCTGGTCAAATAGGAACATTTATCACTTTGAACCCCATGGATTAGCCAAGACAACACACATTTCTTCAGATAGCTCTTGGTAATTAAATACTTAACATTAGGAAAATTAATAGTTGGCATTCTGAAAAAAATCTAATAAGCTGTAATCAAAATATGCTCAATGCTTGTTATGTTGTCATGTTAATACCAAGGTTAACTTCTCTACTATAAATTTTGAGATAATTCGTTATAATGAAAGTATGTCAAACCCATAATAACATTTATAATTATGAGTTTGTAGTGCTGATCGAATCTAGAGTCATTTTGTGTGATAAAACGAAGTCATTTCATCTGTGTGCCAGCCTCCCAGAAGATCAGTAACTTAAAAAATTTATCCCTTGGGGTTTCCTCTATTGTTTCTTTCATGAAGTTGCTATATCTAACAATGAAAAGTATTTTAAATAAGAATGGAAATAAACCAACTTTCTAATCAAAGCATAAAAAGATAGTTGCATTAGTTCCAGTTCTGAAGAAACAGATCAAACAATTGTATACAGTCAGTCATTTTTAAACAATGGTGACAACTTTCCAATGTTGCCTGTTCTCTTGGCATTTTGAGGTATTCAGCATCTACTTCTTTTCACAGACACTGGTTGAAAGTGCATTTAAAATTTCTCTGTTACCTTGGACTGGCATATTATAATTTTTTGGATTTGGGAAAAGATATTCAAAATAGTTTTAATGTAAATCTCAAAGTATCCCAATATTGTTAACCACTGTTTTTATACTTACCTAGGTAGTACCTTAAGTTCATTTAGTCAAGTGTTGGAATTAATAGGACTATAATTTGGCTTTGCCCAGAGATAAGATAAAAAAATATGTGAAAACTAAGGGAGGGATTACGTCTTACAAAGTATTGCACTTGAATTCTGAAATAATGTATGATTTAAGCATTTACCTGAGGACAATTCTGATTCAGTCAGTAAGATCAGTTGTATCTTGTTTCAGCTAAATTGAATGCTTTTGAAAATGTTTTCATGTTTTAATTTAGGACTGTACATTTTATGAATAATTCATTGCATCTCTAAAATTATTTAGTCCCAAGAAGTTTCTACCAAAATCTCCCTATGCAAAAATCACTATTGCTTTCTTAAAGAATCATGCGTAAACTACTACATATGTCTGACTTATACAAAATAATCACAACCAATTCTACTCCAAGTAGCCACGTAATTTTTAGTATTATACTTTCCTATGAAGAAATGACTGGCTTTCCAAAGAACACCGCTGGTCATCACTGTAAAAGATTACTACTGACATTTGCTTAAAATGATTGTTTGAATATTTTCATTTGGTATTTTACAGTCATGCTTAAAAGAACTCTCCTCCATCATGTTTTTAATTAAATTTCTTAAAAGAATGATCCATTTTTATACCTTAATTCTGTGCACTGTTCACACTAAAGATTTTTATTGGGTAAGAACTCCACATAGAGTACAGCACTGAATATACAGGCTTTAATTTTCACAGGAAAATTGCCTCCTAATTTGGCGTACAGTATAACATCCCAGTGTGAAAACTGGAGTATGAATTTGGGGGCTGCAGTATATGCTTTCAAAACAAAGGGAAAAGTGCAGTTAGGCAAATACACATTTGATATTCCATAATCAGGATATTTGGAGGCCATCAGGAGCCTTTAGATCTAATTCCACCTTTCTCCCACTCCAAACTTTCCATTTTACTATGAAGAGGTCACAGGTAATAGCTGAGTCCTCTGGTGAACACAGCCACATTTCCAGGCTTTGTTTCCAGTTGCAACAGATGAAGGAATGTTTATGTGGGTGAAATTTAAACACCTTGAATATACACATTCATGAAAATAAAAGAATCACACTTGGTAATGCTGTCAGTTTTGTGGCGTTACATATAAGCTATGGTGACTGTTCATATCTAAATTACTGCAAGTAAAGAGCAAAGGAGCAGTATCTGTCAGAGGTCCATTCAAGTGGGGAGAGACTGTGTAACTGCTGCTGCCACACCCAGTGATAGTGCCATACCAGCCCAAACTTTGCGAATTTGATAAACTGCAACAAAAAAAGGGCAAAAAGCCACAGCACTATAATCAAGATAGAAGTCACATTGCCATTTTATAGCTCTCAATTAATTTTATAATACAGTTCAGTAGCAAATATACTAAAACGCATTCTTTGTCAAATAAATGACTTTACAAAATTTAATAACTTACCTAATCCCCTTGACTATATATCACATATTAACAAAATATATTAGCACATATTATACATGTATACATGTATCTATATACACATATTCATTTAATCCCTATCACAGATAATCCCAGTCTCAAAAAACTGATGGTAAGTAACTTCAGTTACTAAAGATTATGGAAAATGCTGTATCAAGCTCAAAGCAGGGTGCAAGTGTACACTAAGATTTATATAGCGAAAGGAATGAACTTGCAATTATTTTGGAAAAAGCACAGGAAGATTTCCTATGGCCCCTAAGTGTCCCAAGAGTTTCCACTACGGATTCTCTATGTAGCTGAACAGCATTAGAGGTATGGAAACATCACAGTGACTGCAACAATATTCTTTCCCTACTCACCACCCACACCAGCTTTGAATTAACATGGGCTCCTGAAGTGAAAAGCTATTACTTTTACCTACAAAGGATTTCTCAAGTGAATGTAATAATGGCATTAGAGTCAATGGCAGTTCTTTGCAGTACCCTAGGTTTAATACTTACTGCTCTAAATTCCAGTATTACATGATTTTCTTTATTGGCATATATCATCAAATCACCTTTTTTTGAATTAGAGTTAAAGCTTAGATTTGTTCTTCTCAATATATTTCAGTACTAGTTCAGCAAATTTACCTTCCTTCTCTTGAACTTCCCAGTCTTGGCAAATCATCATCACTATCATAGCGTCTTGGATTGTCGAAAAAATAGGCTCTGGAACTATAACTGTGACTATTTATCATGCCAGCAGGTGCCTGAGAACAAAGAATTAGCATATGAAGACTTTTCAATTATGAAAGGAGATGGGGGTCTACAGTATATTTTAATCTTAAGCTTTGCCAAAAGTTAGAAAAATCAATGTAATGTTCTGTTATTTTCAAAAGTAAACAGGCATTAAGGGAATATTATGATATCATACCAAATTCTGGCTTAATCTCTGTGCCCGGAAAAATAGTACCACTGACCATGCTGGCACATGTTCCCACAGAAAGAGGACCATTCCAAACACTATGTACTCTTCTCCACTGATGTCTTCTACATGAGCCTGTGAATAGAATAGAACAAGTTTTAAATCTGCCTTATGTAAATGAAATCACCCTCCACAATTAACTTTTTTCAGGTAGGGTAAATGAGAAAATATGGACTACATAAAACATAAAAGCATAGTACTTACTTGACAAAAGTAGGAAAATGTAACATTTCAGTTGCTTATCTCTCCTGCTACTGAAAAATGTGCTTTACGGGCCTGAATGCTATCATGAATTTGCTTTTATTCTACTAGATGTTGAGGAGGGAAGCGGGAAATGAAAATGATCTGCCCTTGGATCCACTGTGAAAATTCCTTCTTTTTAGAAAGGTAACTGAAATTCTGATATTTCAGTATGCTTTAAACTTAATGCAAAGTTAAATGAAGATAGGATATAAGTCACATGAAACTGGATTTTTAGGGAAGGATTAGAATGAAAAACGCCTAGACACCCAAGGAACCACAAATGCTCTCCTATTATCAAGATTGATATTGCCAGATTTTCATGAGTCATTAATTAAAAGTCTAAAGTGTAACCAAACATTTATATTTTCTGTAGTTCTTGGTCAAGACAGAAATAATTCCATCCTAACAAATGGAAGGCATATTCACTAGCAAATGACAGGTAATCAATTTATCTAACAATATCTAATATCCTTTAGAACATTAGTAAAGTAGGTTTATAGTCAACATGTTTTTGACAATGTCAGAATTATTTACAAGAAGAAAATATTCTTTTGGGAGGAATTCTCTGAAAAATGATTTCAAGTGTTACATGTAATGAGGATGTCAAAACACATCATTTTATTATTTTTTATTGTCCATATTTTAATTTTTTATTTACTATATTATTTATTTTATTTTACATCATTATCTACCCTGGGGTTCTCCTACCACCTTATCACCCATGAACCACTGTCTTAGTCTTTTGGAAACACAGCATTTTAAGTATGATTATTGATAGCTAGAGATTCCATAGAAGTGTTTCTAAATTAAACACTTAAAAATTCTCCTATTTAAGGTCAACTTCATTATCATGTTACTGGATTTGCAATATGTGGTAGATACTTACCTTATCTGAAAGATTATCCCAGCCATAATTAAATGGACTTTCTAATGTATCCTGAGATATGGTGATTATCACCAAATTATAACACGCTCTTGAAGAATAGAGAAGAATGACTACACAGCCTACAACAACAGTCTGGCACAGAGACATACCCTGAAAGAAATAAAAATCATCATTGTGATACTCTGCACATTTTTCATGACAGGCTATTCATCCACATACAATATAGTCACCTCTTGCTTTGCACGCCTACAAAATATTGATTGGTACCTGTGGAAATAAACTCTTGATTACATACTTTAAAATTCTTATTCCTGTGTTTTTAAATTACTCTGGGAATGCCAATAAGTTCTTTGCCAACTTGCTCAAAGGTAGTGGGTGGAAAATTTATTTATGCTAAGGCTACTATATTGCCTTACATAACATCTAAACGATCAAGTTGGAAAAAGAACTGAGTTTTAATTTATATTAATATCAGAGATGGCTTTATAATGAGAAAAAAGCATTAATCCACATGGTACATGTAATTTCCAATAAGAAAAAAAGAATAGAAATATAGCTCCTATGCTGTGTGATTCATTCTATTCAATTCTATTATATTTATATAAAACCCCTACTAATACAATTATGTTGATGACAAAATGATGTAAGACACCCAAATGCACTTTCCAATCCTTAGTATTTTAATGATATCTGATTTCATTGATTCCCTAAATAAAATAATTCCTTATAACACAATGAATCTTAGCTGGTGTATCTATTAGAGAGAAAGTAAAGTATTACCTCTTGTAGTAATTCTTAACTTTGGATTGGTATCTCAGTATTATTTTTTTCCTTGGTAATCCTAGCTAGTTTATGCATTAAAAACATTATTCCAAGAAATGACATCATTGCCCAAGACACCCATTTAAAAAAAACTGTGCAAGTTTATGTTTTGGTTGTCACATAGTTAGAGGTGTTTAGTGCACAGAGTCCAGGGATGGTATATGACCTGCAATTCACAGGAGAATCCTTCACATAAGAGGAATTCTCTCTGATCTTCATAATTTCCCATGTTCTCCTAGACATTCATGGAAACTAACCGCCCATTTGTAAAGAGCCGAGTTAGAACCTAATTTAAATAGAGGCCAATATTTCCAGAAACACATATAACATGTAAATGGAGAAAACTTAGGGTGTTTTGTTCAGAACTAAATCAACAATTGTTCACAAAATCATGACAATATAGCTTGAGATACATCAGTTGGTGACATATAAAACAGTTTGTATTTGTAGGTCCTATTCAGTTTCTATATATAGATATAAACAGCATGCCCCCAAATCTACATAGAGAAATTTAAAAATTATTCTCCTATTTACATTACAAACAGGACAATTCTATTAAAATGCTGAAGTCATATATGTAGGTTGATTGCACAGTATCAATTTTAGGATAGAAGCAGGATCTAGAAAGATTCTAGAAAGACACACTGGGTCTGGTCTAACTTCCTGAGAAGAACAACACCTTTAGCAGTAAAAGAGGAAACATACCTTGAAAGATTTTTGGAATAGTAATGGAGCACCTTCTCTGAGTCAACCCACTAACATAACAGAAACCTGGTGTGAAAACAGAGCCCTAGCAAGATTTTTTAAAATAAGGCTAAGGTTTTTTACAATAAATTTTTCAAATTTTGTGACTCCAAAAAAAATGTCAAAAATTTTATTTAAAACTAACCCAGTTCTCATTTTTAAAAGTACTATTATTAATGACAAGGTAACAAGAAAAGTTAGACTGCTCTATACATTATTATTCTCTGAAAATAATGTCAATTTATATTCATTGCTTTGAGAAATGGCTACTGGAAAGACATTTTATAATATGGAGAAGTTCTGCTTATACTTGTAACTACTACAAAAACATTTTTAAAAAATGTGATGAGAAAAGCAAAGATAATAGTGAAGCAATTAATAATCAAATTAACACTGCTGCCAAAGTGCATATATATGACAATGAAAGAAGCTCATCAATTTCGGAAACAAGATTATTCCTACAAAGAAAAGGAATATAAAATAAGCAAACAAAAAATTTGGACCCATCAACTTGGAAAATGTTGTTGAAAAGTTTAAGAAAATCTAATGAATAGAGTCAAAACAATTCTACTCAGGAAGAATCTTCAAGGAATGGTTCCTTATTTCCCTGTCTCTGACTATTTTTTTTTTTTAGAAATTTTTTGTCACTAGTTACCTCATTCTAGTATATATCATTAACACTTCAGATTGCATATTATTAACTAGAGTTCAATATCTATAGATATTTTATCTTTTTTTAAAAATTGAGGCAACATTGGTTTATAACATTGTTGTTTAATATCTGCAGAATGCAATATCAAGAACCCAACTTATCAATTCCCAAGTTTTGACAAATGTGCACACCTGGTAATCCAACTGTATACTAAAATAGAGAACATTACCATTGTATCCGATAGTTTTCTCATATATTCCTTCCTTATCAGCCAACTCCAGGCTGCTGTATCCTGCTTTTGTTTTTACCACAACTTAATTCTGTCTGTTAGGTCTTCATATGAATGGAAACAGAATATGAACTCTTGCATTTTCATTCATTCACATAAGGTGAAATTCATCCATGTTGTTAGTTGTATCATTGGCTAGGTCTTTGTGTTGCTGAGATGGATGATTAGGGTGACCATATCAATCTGGCTTGTTCAAAAGTTCCCTAGTTTTAGCAATGGAAGTCCCACATCGCAGAAAATATCTTAGTTCCAGGCACTTATTCACACTAATTCCACTATAAAGTTATATGAGTTGCTGTGAGTTTATCCATTTTTTCCTGTTGATGTGCAGATTCTATAAACATTCTTATACCAATCTTTTTTTGCATATATGTTTTTATTTCTTTTGGGTTATTGAAGAGTAGAATTGCTGGGTAACATTTTATATAAGTATCAGTTCAGCTGTACAAAAACCTGTCAGATCTTTTTCCAAAATAGATATATACAATTTATACTTCCAAGAGATAGGAAACTTCCAGTTGTTCCACCTGCTAGAAAACATTTGGGTTTGTCAGCTTTTTTAATCTTAGCCATGCCGGTAGATATCTTTTTCTGGTTTTTATTATCATTTCCCCATGACTAACAATATTATGTTATTTACCATTTATATAGCTTCTTTATGAAAAATCTATTAAAATCTTTTGATGACTTCAATTGGATTGTCTATTGTTTTGGGGTTATAGAAGAGTGTCAGATACGCTGGAAATGAGCTCCTTCTCAAGTACATGTATTCAGAAAAAAATTTTAAATCTGGCTTTCCTTTGCATTTTCTTAGATTTATCTTTCTGTGAAATTATTTTAATCTTAATTAAGTCTAATTTATCAACTTATTTTATTATACTCTATGACCTAAGAAATCTACCTATATACAAGCTGCAAAGATATTTTCTGGGTATTGGAAGCTTTAGAATTTTTTCATTTATACCTAGGTCTATAATGCATTTTGAATTATTTTTTTATGTGTAGTATAGAGTGGAGTTATAGGTCCATCTCATTCTGTATGCTATCCAGTTGTTCCAGCATCACTAGTTAAACAAGATTTCCTTTATCTATTGGATTGTTTTGACACGGTTGTCAAAAATCAAAAGACCATGTAAGTGTAGACCGATTTGTAGGCTTTCTGTTTTGTTCCATGATCTGTTTATTTTATACCAGGCATACATTGTCTTAATTATTAGTGTAGCTTTTACACTAAGTTTCAAAGTCATAAACTGTATGGTATCATTTTCAGGATAACTTTCTGGACTGTCCAGTACTGTTGTTATCAGCCACATGTGAGTATATTTAACTTACACTAAAAAAAAAAAAATCAGTTCCTCTAACACATCAGCTACTTTTCAAACCCAATAGTTACTTATAACAAGCTACCATTCCAAAGAGTACAAATATATTTTCATCAGTGCAGAAAGTTTGATTGGAAGGTACTACTTTTTAAGTATGATAGGATCTCTGCATTTCCACACAAATTTTGGAATCAATACTCTTTCTAATTTTAAGAAACTTTCATGATAGAATTATGATTGGGATTATATTGAATCTACAAGTCATTTTGATGACAACTGTCATCGTAACAATAGTGCACCCTCTACTCCACGAATAAGGGGCTCTCCACTGAGTAGGTTTTCTTTAATTTCTCTCAGTAAAACTATGCAGTTTTCAGTATCTAGAGATACTTTCTTAAAAAAAATATTACTAAGTATTGTGTTTAATGGTACTGTAAATGTTAATTTTTGAATCTTCATTTTCTAATATTACTATTGTTATACATAAAAATATCTAAGACCTTCTAATTTCACTTTGTAGTTCTAGTGGTTATTTACTAGATTCTTCAGATGTTTTTTATACACACACAATCATGTTCCCTACAATTAGAGATAATTTTACTTTTTATTTCCCCATTTCCCATATTTTCTTATGATATACCTTCTGTTTCTTTTTTGTGTTTTATTAGAATATTGAATATAAATGGTAAGAGTGATCATCTGGCTTTGCTTCCAATCTCAGAGGCAGAACATTTTATATTTTAAATATGATATTGACTATAGGTTTCCTATAGAATGTTATTTTTTTTTATCAGATTGAGGAACATTGCTTCTGTTCTCTATTAGCTGAAAATTTTGTTGTCCTTTTAATAATCATGAAGAGTGTTGAATTTTGTCAAAGTCTTTTTTTCTACATCAATTGAAATGATTCATTTTCTCTCCTTTTCTCTTCTAATGTAGTGAATTACATAGATTTTCAAATGTTGTATTCCTATGAAACCATTTTGATGTGTCATCTTTTTTATATTTTATATAAAACATTTCATATTTTGTTTTTTTGCTTTGTAATCTTTGTCTCAGAGTAATGGTGTCCTTGTCACAAAATGTGCAAGGAAGTGTTCTTTGTTCCTCTATTTTCTAAAAGAGTTTATTATTGGTGGTATTTCTCCTTTCAGAATTTCATAGGACTAACCAGTGAAGTCACTAAAACTAGTGTTTCTTTTAAAAGACATTTCTAACAAATTCTCTTTTTAAAATAAATATAAGACCACCTGTTTTCAATTTTATTTTCTATCAATTTTGTTAACTGTATTTCTTAATAAATTTGTCCATGTTACTGAAATTGTCAAATATATCCCTAAAGAGTTGTTCATAAAATTCCTTCACTCTTTTAATGTCTTACAATTTTAGTTTTTAATTCTCCCTTTCTTTCAAAGGTACTGGCAATTTGTATGAACATTCTGCTTTTTTTAAATGTCAAATCTGTCGATCTTGTCAGAGAATTTTTGACTTTAAAGTAATGAAACTTGCATGGTTCAATGTAAAGTTTATTTTGATGACCGTTTCATGATTGATAAGAATTCTCATATTATTGGAAATTAGTTAGCTCATGGATATTGATAGTGTTGTTTGGATTTTCTGTATCTCTTGCTTTTATTTTGTCATTTGCTTAAGATGCATTATTGTGGAAATTCTGTCCTTATTTTTCATGCTTTTACAAGTCTTTTATCCCCCATTAGTTCTTACCATTTGGCTTCATGCACACATTTATGATTTTCATGTCTTCCTGATGAAGAGTACCTCTTTTTATTTGGTAATACTCTTGGCTTCTTAATGAAATTTTTTCTGTTTATATCTGGTAAATCTCTTTGTCTTGAAGTCTATTTTATAAGTACCTTCTGATGCTGAAGAATGCACAGAATATTAGTTTTCACCTCTTTTCAATTTATATCTGTCTTTGTATTTTAAAGTACATTCCAGAAAACAGCTTATAGGTACGTTTTGCTTTATCAAAAATCCATTTTGACATTTCTACTTCTTCAGTGTTTAGTCCATTAACATAAGACATGGTGGTAATATCTGTATTTAGATCTAATACTTTACGCATTTGCTGTTCGTCCATCTTGTGTTTTATTGTTGTTGTTGTTTGTTGTTCCTCTATTATTTTCTGTGATCTTTGGGTTGAAATTTTTTAGAATTCCATTTAAATTTATTTACTGGATTTTTTAACTATACATTTTGTGTTTTACCTTAAATGTTACTGTAGAATAGCAGTTCTTAAACTGTGGTCAAGGATCTTAAAGATCAAGATCAAAATATTTTAAAAATTATTAAGACATTATTTATTTTTAATTGTTCTCATTCTCTTTTGAATGTACGGAATTTTCCAGAGGCTATATGTTATGATCCAACAATTTGTGTGCTTATGTATTCCTGTTTACTAAAGAATTTTTAATATATTAGAGTGAAGATAAATATGTGCATTTTCAGAGATTAACTCTGTTCTCTACACTTTTAATGATACTGCTAATTTTCTTCAGTGATACCTGTATACCTGCTGAAAATGGCTACCATTCAATACATAATTATTTTGAAATAGTGAAAATTTCTTCAAGAGGAAATACAAGAATAATAATTATATCTTATAGATTTCATAATAATGAATTTTCTTAATTTAAAAATTAAAAATTTTGGTGGTATAACTTTAAAAATTAAAAAACTGATATAAAACATTTCAGAAGTTAATATTCTATTCTGAGAAGATTTTTTTATATTTAAGAATGAATTATTGGCTTAAGTGAAGTGTTACTGTTTTAATGGGTACAGAATTCCAGTATGGAAAGATGAAAATGTTCTGGAGATGGGTGGTAGTGATGGTTGCACAAC
This sequence comes from Uropsilus gracilis, assembly GCA_004024945.1. Classification (NCBI taxonomy): domain Eukaryota; kingdom Metazoa; phylum Chordata; class Mammalia; order Eulipotyphla; family Talpidae; genus Uropsilus; species Uropsilus gracilis. The sequence goes on from PVHY01009520.1 coordinate 13,511, forward strand.
AATATGAAGGTACTTAATGTGCTGAATTGTACACTTAACAATGGTAAATTTTGTTACGTATATTGTCTCACAATAAAAATAGTTTTTCTCAACACACAACTAATTCATTGTTTACCTCTAAGATCCTTGGGAAGATATAAGTGGTAAGAGTTCTCTGACTCAATGGAGAGAGGAATCTTCCTCAAAGGGACTGGATGAAAACTGAGATTCATCAAGAGAAATATAATAAAAATTATCTTTCAATATGCTTAATAAATATTAAAATTTACATCATTATTTCTTCTGTGACAGAAGAATTCTGAACAGTTTTTTGGTCCAAGGTAATTTATAGCATCATTCTAACACCATTCAATGTTTAAAGTAAAAGGAATAGAAATTTTAAATGCAGTTGTGGTGCATTTAAGCACCAAAACTCATTTTTACACCTCTCCAAATAAGGAAAAAAAAAACACATTCAAGCATTTTACACTATGTTACTCTACTGCTTTGACTGTAAAGCACTCACAATAGCTGAATGACTAGTAAAGGCTAAACAGTTGACATTGTCGAATGCCTGATGGGTGGGAAGTTCATAAAATAAATTATGCATTGCCATTTTTCAACAATATGGAATCTCACTGGGTTAAGTGAAAACATAAAGATTAATTCAGTATTTGTTTACAGATTTATATTTTTGTCTTACAATTGAAAGAATCTGATATAGAAATAATTTTGTTTGTATTTATCTGCTGTCAAAACCAACTAATCACCCAAGAAGATATTCTTTTGAGTCAATGCCTGAGGAGAAACACAAGAGATACTGAAAAGTTCAAAGTGTTGAAATTTTCCTAATTGTTTACCCTGGGCTAGTTGTGTTGAATGGCTAGACCTTAGCATAAATCAAGGCAGTGGCACTGACTACATGGTATTTTTCACTACTGTGTACTCTCAGTTAAAAAGACAGTTAATTTCACTTAGATTATCCTTATTAAAGCAGTGAAATTATTAACTACCAATCCTAGAGTACATGGCTGTATCATAGATGGTGGGTGAAATGAGAAGTACACTTAAAGCCACTCAGTTGCATACAGTGATGATCTCCAGAAAAACACATAAGTAATTACTTGACTTGTAAGCAGAACTAGCTACTTCTTTCATGGAACATCATTTTTAACTTGATAGACAAACATGGCAGACAAAGAATGGTTCTTTAGACTTGGTTATTGGGCATTTTTTCTCAAAAAATAAACAAAATGAGCTTGTCACTTCAAAGAAAATACTTGACAATACATATTGTCAATGAGAAAATCAAATTTCAATGATGAAATATGAAATTTCAAATGAAAATTAGAATGTTGGGAAACTTGTAAGCACTTCTAATCACATAACTGTCAACTTACCAAATAAATTTTCTGATGAGATTAGTAGAGATATTAACAAATGTGATTTGGAATATATAAAATGAAATGTCTTAACATTTTAAAGATACATGAACACTCTTTTCCAAATGATTGATGCATGATGTTACAAAACCATTCAAAGTGCAAGACAGACCAATGGAGAATACAAAAAGTTCACTAATATGGTTTTAGATTTCACATGGCAACTAACCTTTAAGAAACCTCCACTTCAGAGTTTTGGTGTAGTATTAAAGAAGGATTTCCACAATTATCTGAAAAGGCTATTAATATTCTCCTCCATTTTCCAACTACATGTATGTGTAAGGATGGATTTTCTTCATATACTTCAACCTAAACAACATATCACAACAGATTGAATGCAGAAGCAGACATGAAAATCCAGCTGTCTTCTATTAGTAAGACATTAAAAGAATTGCAAAATGTAAAACAATGTCAATCTTCTGACCTATTATTATTTTGGAAAGTAAATTTTTTCATAAAACATGTTATGTTAACATATGATATGGCCATTATTCTTATTTTGAATGAGTAAGTGAATATTTTTAGAATTCTCAATTTTATTTCTAATGTGGTATATAAAGTAGATATAATCTACATACAAAAAAGTTCTATGCAGTGTTCAATTATTTTAAGCATTTATTGGGATCTTGAGGAAAAAATATTTGAGAATAATTGTCTCAGTGATTAAAACATATATTCTTTAACTTTGCAAAATCTAAATAGTATTTGTTGTCATAACACTTGATGTAAACTATAAAAAGCTGGCAATTATACAGGCCATTTATCCCTGTTCTTTATGCTGCAGTTGCTAAAGTTGTTATATAGCTATATAATTACATATATAACTATATGTTACATCTACATATAAAAGCCTCACTGTTATAATTTTTGCTTTGCACAGTCATATTTATTTTAAAGAAATTAAGAAATTATATTTACCTACATATTTACTATTTTTCGTATTCTTCATTCCTTCCTGAAGAGCTGAAATTCAAGCTGACTTTACTTCCCTTCAGTCTGCAGAAAATTCCTAGTATTTCTTGTAGTGCAGGTCTGTTGATAACTAACAGTGTTCTTTTATCTGAAAATGTTTCTATTTCTTTGTTGTTCTTTAAGCATATTTTCACTGGCTACAGATTTCAGGACTGACAGGTATTTCAGATATTGTTTCCGCATCTTCTGACCTCCATTATTTCTGACAAGTGAGTGATCATTTGAATCAATATCCCCTCATGTATGTGTTATTTTTCTCTTCTTTCAAGGTTTTATTTTTCTTTGTGGCTTTAAGCACTTTGACTATGATGAACCTAGGTGAACATTTCTTTGTATTTATTTTGATTTGGGCTGCTGAATTTCATGAAACTATAAATTTATGTCTTTCTATAAAACTATGTCTATCTTCAAAATTGGAAAATTTACATCATTTCTTAAAATATTTGTCCAACATCATATTTTCCCTCTTTTCCTTTGGGGATTCCAATTATACATAATTACATTTTGAGAGTGCTTTCATTTTTTTCATAATCTTTCCCTTTTGTCCCCTCAGTTCTTCAACTTGGATAATTTTGTAGTTAGAGTTCTCAGTAAGTTCACTTACTGAGATTATACTTCACTGATTATACTTCATCTCCTTTTGCTGTTAAGCCCAAAAAGTGACTTTTAAATTTTAAATATTACATCTTTTAATTAGGGAATTTATTTTTTATTTCTATTGAGATTTTCTATTTATTCATTCAAGTATATTTTCCTTTATACTTTTGAGTATGTTACAAAATCTTTGATAAGTTTAGCATTATATTATGGGTGGGGGGAGAGGAACAGTTTCCATTGATTACTTCGAGTTTTGTTCTTTGCTCTTAAATATGAGCTTTATTTTTTCTGGTTTTCTAGACATCTAGTAATTTGTGTACTGAAAATTACAAATGGCATGATTTAGAGAGTTCATTTTCTGTTATATTCCTTTGCAAAGTATTAATTTTTTTTCTTCTGTTCTTTTTAAAGTAAATAATAGCTTGGTTAGACTGAAAATCTAAACTAGTTCTCATGCATAGATAGCATTTGAAATCTCAGTCCAAGTCCTTTCTCCTTAACTATGTTGCTTGCAGTCTGTAAAGTCAGAATCTAAGACTTCTCTATTTGACCATCCTCTTCCTGAGATTTCCCACTCACTTATCTGTTATTACTTAAATCTTCTCTTGTGATTCTTCAACCAAGTAAAAGGATAGATTTTTCTTCAAGTTTTAACTATCCCATGGATGGGACCGTCTCTTACACTAAAAGCTGTGAAAACAGGAAACTCACTCAGTGTCATTTCCTTTTAAGTAGTTACTTTCATGTACCTTCAGTGTTTTTGCTTTTTTTTTTTTTTTAATTTGGTCCAGAGTTTATCATTGCTATCTGTAGAATATTGGTTCAGTAAAAATGTTAGCAATTCCAGAAGCAGAACCCTCCATATATTTTTTCAAACCATCTCACAAATGCTATCTCCAGGCTATTTCCATTTTGAAATTAAAATGACTAAGTACTAAAAATAAGAAAACAAATTAGTCTCCATTAGTAAATTCAAGAAGCATTTGATAACTGTAAGGTTTAAACAGCTTCAAAAACAGTTTCATAGTGTTAAACACAATGGAATTATATTTCCAGCTCCTATGACTCTAACTTTATGGAGTGGATGAATTTTTACTAAGTTAACTTCCTGGCCATAAGAACACTTAAAATTTTTGAAAATGCTGGCTGATCCAGAAAAAAAAGTCTAGAAGTACAGAGTAAAAGCGACTTGAGTTTTTTGAGTAGTTAGAAGATATAAAGCCAAGATTGCAAAAAAGGATTTTGTAAGTGGAACAAGCAAGTAGTGGATTAGCTTAGCAACAGAATAGGAAACAAGACTTGGGATATAAGAATGAGAATAATGAAGGCAGCAAATTAAAGAAGCACCACAGCTCAATATGGATAAAGAAAATTCCAGCAAGGCAAGAGAGAAGTTGTAACAGAATATTGGGAATGTGGTAACTATACCTGTTAGAGAAGATGATGAAGTCTCTATTAATCCATCATCATCTTCCCCAATATCTGGTTAAGTCATATTCAGGGCGGTGAAAGAAAGATACTGATAGTATTTTAACTTGCTTCTTTAATCATGGTCTAAGTAACCTCTAGTCTTTAGGATCAGCTGGGTGTATGAAACATCGGAGATATAGTTTAGTTGAATGTTATTCTGTCTGCAAGATGCTGCTTCCCATTGCCATATGTTAATCAATATGGATCAAGGATTGAGTGAAAAAGAGACAGGAATGTTTACATAATAATTAAATTTGTGAAGAAGTCAAAAGGAAGGGGAAGGAGAAGGGACAGGGAGAGAGAGAAAGCACAAATGGCTCTCTGGGATGTAAGACAAGCTGATCTCATTGAGAATTAGATAATGATTCCTTTTATACTCTTATTAGTTGTAACATTGTACATTTTATGATTCAGTTAATATAGTTCTAGGTAGCTATCCAAGATATGAAAACACTAATTTGAGAAGACATATGCACTCTCTTTGTTGCAGTACTACTTACAACAGACCAGATATGGAAACAATCCAAGGGTCCATCAATAGATGAATGGGTAAGGAAGATGTGGTCTATATACACACAATGGAACACTATTCCACTGGGGAAGAAAGATGAAATTCTGCTACTTGAGACAACATGGGTAGACATTGAAGGGATTCATGCTAAGCGAAATAAGTCACATGGAGCAAAACAAATCAATACCATCTGATATCACTTATATGGAGGAGATAAAGAAACAAAGTAAATGAACAAAGAATAGAAACCTCTTAGATTCTGGCAACTTGATAATGGTTACCAAGGAAATGGAGGCAAAGGGCTAGGTAAAACATATAAAGTGAGTTAACTGTATGATGGTGATCACAGTGTAGTATTGAAGTATAAAGCTGTATATTTCACTTGATCTTAGTCAAAAAGCTGAAAGCAATAAAACTGTATATTTCAAACTTAAATAATGTTATAAACCAATGTGACTTCAGTTTGAATAAATAAAATGAAATAATCTACATCTCCCTGACAAGAGATGTCAGTAAAAACCTTTATTTCTACCCTGCTTTTGAACAATCTTTCAAATTCTGTCTTGCTGTGTTGAGGGTTAAGCATCTACCATCAACTTAAACCTTTTTTTCTGATGTTGTCAAGTTATTTAGTTCATTAAAATAATAATTTTTTTCTACATCCTATAAATATTCTCATTCTTAGACTAAAATTATTTTAGTGGTATACATTTTGAGGTTACATTATAATTTTCATAAAAAGTAAAGAAATTCAAATGTATCACAGAAATCATACAAATGAAGGCAAAGCAAAAGTAATAAAAAATACTTAATGAGAGAAAAAGACCAATATTAACAATCATGTCAATAAATATAAACTATTTCTGTATCCAATACAAGTCCATATTAAAAAAAAAAAACTCCACAGCATTTTGTCTAAGCTAGTGAGACATATTTGAAATGTTTTAATAGACAAAAGGTTAAATGACACAATTGTTTATCACACCTATGCAAATAAAAGATGCTGGATTTCCAAACAAAAATTCCTATAATTAAAAAGGTCATTACACAATTTTAATAACACTCGTTTAAATAATTTATAAGACTAGTTAATAGTAAACAAAGTGCAATCTACTATATACTTCATGCTTTATCAGAACCATCGTAAAATGATACATAATAAGGATATCAAGTAATATTAAAATATTTAAAAGCTATTTTTTTAAATTTAACTACACACATAGGACTCTTCTCCAGATAAATTTTGCCAGTATCATATATTCAAGAAATCCCCAAAGTTACACCACCAAATACATAGTAGAGCCATTATAATATAAGCATTTTATATATATTTTTATTTATTCCTTATAGCAAACTTATAAAGGAGGTATCAGTCTTATCCTCATTATAACCAATGAGATCAACACTCTCATTATATCTGCTTTACATATCAGGAGAGTGAATCTAAAAATGTTATTACTTATTCAATAAATAGAAAATATAAAACATACTTTCAGGTCTTTGATGCTAAATTTACAGCTCTTAATGTTTATGATATACTGTCTCTCACCAAGATCTCTCTAAATTAAATTAGTGATGCACTTGAAGAAGACATATAAACATATTCAATCTCATTTTTAAGTTCATATTGCCCTCATTACAAAAGGTAATTTGAGGTAGTGTGTGTTGTATTGAGTATAGGTGGTAGAAAGGGCAGAGCTAAGAAAGTGAGATGAAACTAGAAGTAGAGCAAGATTCAAAAAGGGATATCATAAGGTCATCTAAGATTGATATACTGGTGAGCCATATATTTGGCTCTGGACAACACAGTAGATAGAGAAAAAGATTTAATCACTATTGTGTACCTGGTTGAATTTAAAAAAGATCTTTTCTGGGGAACACTGTGTAAACAATATCATCAACAACATTACACAATAGTGACTTTAAGATTGCTTACAAATTTCTTGACATTGGCCAAAGCATTATGTCAAAGTGTAGGTTGGAGAAAACAAATCTATTTAGAATACAATTCAGTCTTAGAGTAAAACTCTGCAATGATCTAGATAAGGCTGAGGATGAAAAGTAAAATAGATAGTAAAATGGAGAGGCAATGTACCCTCTGGTAATCTTTCTGGCAATTAAACATTTTTTTCCTTCTAGTTTTATTGAAAAATAATTGTCATACATTACTGTGTAAATTTAAGTTATGTGCATTATAGTTTGCTTTATATACGTGATGAAATGAATATCACAATTGACTTGGCTAATAGCTATCTTATACAGATACAATAAAAGAATAGAGAAAAAAAGAATGAAAATTATCTGTCATGAAATCATGTTATTTGCAACAATATGGATGGAACTGGAAGGGATTATGCTAGTTGAAATTAGTTAGAAGGAAAAAGAAAAATACTGGATAGTCTCACTTATATGTGGAATTTAGATAAATCACACAAAAGAAATGACTACAGAAACGAAACATCCAGCAAAGGAGAGAGAAGAAGGGTGTAACAGAAGAGGGAAGAACATGAAGGGAAATGGTGATAGGTTGTTGACTATAAGCTGGTAAGAGAAACATGGGGACTACAATGTAAAATAAATAAATAAAATAATAAAAAAAGAAAATTATATGTCATGAGAACTTTTAGGATTTACTCTTTTAGTAACTTGCCCCTCTATTCATAAAGCAGTGTTAGCTGTATTCATTATGTTGTACATTTGTAGTATCTAGTTATTTTATCAATTATGTTTTTGAATCTAACAATGGAGTGTTTATTACCCTGATAAGAATCTGGAATACAGAACTCCACATTGTTTAGGAGGCCTTTTTATGCCTGGACAAAGAAGGAACAAAGAAACAGGTAGTTTCTTATGTACTTTAAGAACCCTGAATACATATCTGTATTTCAGACTTTCCACAAATAAAAGGAAGACCTACAGATATAATAGCAAATTTATACTGATGTGTACATATTCAATGTTTGAAATATAAGTGATAGCCAAAGAAAAATTTTTTGTAATTTTATTAAATAAGAATGTTGCTACGACATAACATGCTATGGAAAGGTGCCAAAGCAATACTGGAGAAAACATAATGTTCTAAATATCTTTATTATTTTACATAATAAACTGCATATTTAAGAAAAGAGAATAAAGTAACACCCTGCATTATGTGAAAACCTAGAAAAATGAAAGAACAGAAATACACTATTCAAGTTGACAGCTAATATTTTAAAAGCAAGGAACAGTTGCCACTTTGAAAAAGAGAATCAAATCACAACATGGTTCTAGTTGCTAAAGAATTAAATGTAACTTGAAAGATAAGTAATGGAAAAGATAACATGAGCTACCAAAGGAATAGATTTCTATATGTAATTATTAAAATTCTAACTCACTCTTATTTATGTCAAAAAGGCAAAAAACAGCAGCCCTCATTTTGAGAAAACTAATAAGGAGGCTCATAATCTTTTTGCAAGTCACTGGGTAGTCTATCAGTACAATAACAGTTAAAATTTTGTTATATCATGAAATGCTGTGCAGCCTTGAAAAGACTTAATAGTATGAGAAAATTCATTACTTGTAAAAGGGGAAGAACAGCATATATATATAGTATATATAGTCTGTTCACTGATTTCCAAATCTAGTCAAGTATTAGTGATATTACTTTTTCTTTTTTAAATTTAAATAATTGTCTCAGATTGTCAAGTTTTAACAATCCCCCCCCAAATAATATGGTTAACTGCATATAAAATAACAATTCTCATAGAATTATAACCAGTTAATAAATACAGGAAGAAGGGAAAACAAAACAACCAAAGGACCCTCTGCCAAATAGACAATGGGAGAATCTGTTTAGATTTATTAAGAATAAGCCCATTAAATAAACTATGTGAAAATACAAATGATGAAGATAATGTTGTGCTTAAGTACATATCTGCAATTTAAAGATAGAGATGTTAAAGTCACAGTTAATAAATGACTGAGTTTTGATTTAAACCTAGCGTTTCAGTAATTACTACTTTGTATTACCATAATGTAACTTTTTCAATATATGAAATGAATATATTTATATTCTGAAACCTGATGAAGATACCAAAAATGAAGTTACTTTTATTTCAGTTTAAGTTTAAGAAAATTTCAAATAATATGGTATCAGAAATATTAAAAACAACAAAGGAAATGATAAAATAGACTTGACCTTAAAATTCAAGGTATGTTTTCTTAAATATAGTAACAAGAATGTAAATGTGAAAAAAATCTATTTGAGGATAAATCTGCAAAATCTGTATTTAAAATTTATGATTTTTCTTATGTAATTTCCTCTTCACTATGGGACACACAAAAGAAGTGTTAAGAAAGATTTCTACTTATTTCTACATTCTAAAAATAACTTCTCAGAAAATCTTTCTGACTATAGTTTGAAAAGGATTGCTTTTTAAAATTTTGACTGGAATAAAAACACTTAAAAAAATCTAAAGAATTTACACTGATATTAAACTCTTATAGGACACAAAAATACAAATAACACAAAGAAATCTAGTCAAGTAATCTACATCTGTAAATTAAAAAAGAAAAACAATATTGTGGTAATATGAATAGATGCGGGGAAGGATTTCAAGATATTAAACATCTATTCTTAATTAAATACACATAAAACTTATGAAGGCTATCATTATTAACAAAGGCAATGTCTTAATATAAGCAGAACACATATATGCCACATATATTTTAAAAAAAAACCAGCTTCTATTTTATAAATCACTGAGAAATAACTTACACATGCAGAAATGTGCACAGTGAATCTCTACATGGATATATATGTGCATATCAATGAAACAAATTGAAATTAAAGCTTTTAAGGCATATAAGAATGAAAATAATCAAAATAAATAAAAACAAAACTAAAATATGAATGAAAGAGAGAAAATGAGGTATGCTTATACAATAATGATAGCAACATAAAAAGGTTCATTCTTTTGGAAACTAGTTTGGCAAAATCTGGCAAGAATAGTTGTAGAACAGACTCAAGGTAAGCACTCAAATTAAATTACACATTTAAATTACAATGATTTAAAAATGCATATCTAAAAGTTTATAAGCAAATATAGGAAGATGTAAACGGAGTCAGTGCATGATTATAAAGAAGAGTGGTACTGCAGTGGCTGTGATCAGTAACTGAGTTTGACCTGATTTAACTATGTGGCCTTGGGCATGTTTATTAGTTCAATTTGCTTTTGCTACAACTCAGTTGTGAAAGCTCATTTGATTACAAGGGCAGAACTTAACTGGCAAAGGTAATGTAAGCATGGAATGTATTTATTAAACAAATAATTATTGACTGCCTACTATATGCCAGGCATTATTTTAGACAAAAGGGATAGAAAAATGACAAGACAGACAAGGGAAGTACTTTCAGATTTTGGGAAGGATAAACAATATAAGTACATGTACAGATAAACAAATAATTTTGGCTATTTATAAATGCAGTGAAGATAACAAAAGAAAGTGATGTTTATAGTAATCAGAGTGGGCAGAAAAGCTTAGTGTTATGGTTAGGAAAAGCTCTTTTGGAAAAGTGACATCTGAACTGATGTCTGAATGCAAAGAAGTCATCATATGTATAACTACAGCAAGTGCAACTTAGGCACACAAAAGCTATATGACTGAAATGAACATCGTATGTTTTATGATGAGGAATAGTGAGGGCTCAGGAGATGCATCAATGTAGCTGCAACAAGAAAATGAACAGCAATAAGAGGTGAGGACAGAAAGCTAGTTAAGCCATCTCATGCTAAGTCATAAATGGTCACATCTCTCTAGTCTTTTAAGTTCCCCCCTACACCCTGCCTTTTTTGATTTTGCTTGCAAAATAAGGATAAGGTCACCTCATAGAACTGTTGTGAATAGTGTGAGGTATGTGAATAGTAAGTAGAACAGTGCCTGGTGTATAGTAGATACAGAGAGTTTTGTGCATTTTCCCATTAAGTTGTTCAAACAGAGAAAAATGGATAGAAGAAACTTTTTAAATGAAACAGTTGACAAGAGTTAAATCAAGTAACAAGGAATGGAAAAACAGTCACAGTATTCCAACTTAGAGTCCGACAATGGCAGAAAGATGACAATAACAAAATTAAAGAGATACAGAGAGGTGTAGGAAAAGAATGAGGTATCCAGGCAGGCAAAAATATACAAACTGGACAGAAATAAAAATATGAAGGTTATAATTCAAATAAAATTAATTGACTTTCTAAGTCTGAGACACTGAGAGACATAATTAATATATCTTCCTTCTAAGTGCTATGAACTTAGAAAAACTAGGTATGGTGCATGTACACACAAATGCTACATAATAAATGAGAATTGTGTTGAGAGGACAAATATAATTTCAAGATGACTCAGATAGCTATTTCTGAATTTTATTTTGGAGACAGAGAAGGAGGGATCAAATTAAGTTCATAAGAAAGGAAATAATAGTTATGCCTTTAAAGTAAGATAAGGAGAAACAGGTATAAACAACACTGGGAAGGCAGAAGGCAGTCCTGGAAGATAAAACAGCCTAAGGATATAGAGACAGAAAGGGATGTTGTGAACCATTTAGAAACAAGGTAGGTTAAGATTTGGTTGAGACAAATTATATCACAGAATAGGCAGAGAAGGAGAGAGGACTATTAAGAAAAATAACCAGAAGACCCAAGTCAGAGCTTTGAAAAACTACTGTGAGGTATAGAACAAACGGAATCAGTTTGAAAATGAAAGTGATAGATGCTCAACAGACATATGTTGTTTGAAATAGAAGAGATGCCATTACTGTATATTGTTCTAGATGTCAAAAAAATAAAAATGAGCCCAGTAATTTTACAAGGAGCACAAGAAAGCAAAACTATATACTCTAAATAAATAAATTTATAACCCAGTTAGGAGGATGAAAAACTACATAACAGTACTATAGATTACAAAAAAAAAAAATCTAATATCTCATATTATGTTTTATTTACCTTTATAGGTATGTATTTGAACATGTCTCTCTGTTGTGTCCCTGGAGAATTCTGAATCCATGCAGCTTTTAAATTTAAGACTTTTAAAATAATAATAATAAAAAGTGAATACCTTTCATATGATAGGGGAAGATGTTTGAAATATTTCTGGAGGAGTTATCAGATGAACTTTAGTGACCAGATTGGCAACTTTATTATAATCAGAGAATTATCTATTTCAAAGCAAGTAAAACCAAACTTAGAAAATTGCTAGGTTTTCTGAAAAGATGATCTTTAAATTCAGCCCTGTCTTTATGCTTTATCACTAAACAAGAGGTATCAATGCTACAGTGACATTATGACACTAAGTGAAGATGCTGTTGTTCTACCAGAGATTATGTACTATAATAATGACAATATAACTTTTAACATGTAAATTGCAGCCAGATTTAGCTAAAATATTTAACTTTGAGGAACCTTTTATAAAAAAAGTAGAATGAAATTATTTTCTAGGTAATAGTAATAGATTTGAAAATCTCTATATACTTCTTTTGTATTCTACTAGTACAGTTTGAAAGCAAAACCAAAATCACCTAAACTTTAGGGATGAAGTATTATACATTTAATTATAGCATATTATTAGAATCATATTAAGGATAACAATATAGAAGTCCAAACAATTTCAGATAATTGTTTTTGGACGCTATCTTGCTTATAATCAGTAATATACAACAAATCAGTAAATCAGCAACAATGCCAATTAAAGGAAATGTGTGTATGTATAAACTTATATCCCAACATCAACACACCTATACCCCCACATCCAATGCCATGCATATGCTGTGATGACATATTCACTGCTCAACCACAATGTCAATCAACAAAAGCAGAAACCTCCATGGTTCCTTGTTAATAGTTTAGCATTTGGCTTCTGTTTGCTGATCCAAAGTATAAAGGAAAAGCAAGGCATTTATAAATTTAGTTAGATAACTGTTTCAAATATCACAGGGATTTATATTATAGCATGAAGTAACCCTTTCTAAACCTTTATACAAATAAATGCCACTTTATCAATATGACATCTTAACATTCTAACTAAAATGTATGTATGCAGGCATCAGCTGGTAAATTTATTTGGTAGCAATATTGCTGTCCTTGCTGGACAAAAGCTTAAATACTTAGTATGGTTTTATGCATTAGACTAATGTTTATATAATTATATAAATTCTGGCTTATTTATTTCAATTAACTGCATCTAATGCAGAGAATATATATCATAGAAAATTGTGTATAAGCTTCTTTTTTAAAACCATTTAACAAGGGGTGAGCTTTGAATACCTTTCATTTTCTAATGACCATTCCTTGATACTAAAAAATATACCTTAATATTAAAAACACTTAAAAATAACATTTTCATTAAAATACAGTCCAGACATTGAAAATATGAAACTAGATTTTTAAGTTAATATAAATTTAAGAAATATACTTACCTTTGATTCGAGGTAGACATTTGCTGATGACATTTTTGTTATTTTGCATATGTAACTAACTAAAGAAATAGCACAAAGAATAAATAGGCTATCATTAATTAATGCACGAACAAACACAGTCCATTTCAATTGATTTTCAGGGATATCTCCATGGACTAGCATTGCACAAGTCAAATTCACCACTAAAAAGAGAAGGCTTGCCAATATAAAGCCCAAATGCAGTAGAATTCTGAAAGAAAAAAGGTGAGTTTATTAGACATTTATGAAACCAACAGAATTAGTGTGTTACTTAATACCTTCAGTTTACAGTGCTTGCAATTTCTCTAAATACAAATTTAATAATCACCCAGCTTAATTGGGACATTTTTTCTATTGTAAAATTAGGATTTAAACCATTTTAACACAGCATTAGATTTTAAAGTGGTATTATAAATATAACTCCAGTAGGCCTAAATTCAGTTGCTTCTACCAGGAAAAGAATATAAACTATTTTAACACAATTTCAAGTAATCCTGACTTTTTCATTTTTCAGCTACTAAGTGTATTTTCATTGACCTTTTCGTGCTAAGAATTAACAGGTTTTTGCAATTTTCATGGAAAGTTAGAAACTATATCTAAGTTAAATTTGATCATTAATGTTAATTATTATTATTATTATTATTATTATTATTTTTGAGGCTAGGTCTCGCTATTTTTGCCTTTGGAACCGCAGGCTCACGTTGCCTGGGGTACCACAGACTCCAGCAATCTCCAGCCTCAGCTTCCCAGGTAGCTAGGATTACAGGCATGCACCACCATGCCGGGCCCATTAATGCTAATTTTAAGCAGTATGGAAAAGTGGTTAAATATTGTTCAAACTTAACTTGTTTATCCATAGCAAACACTGCTTTCAAACCTAAAGAACATGCAGAGCTTCAAATATGCATCAACACAACAGTTGCATTTTTACTACCATACAATAGAGAACTCTGAAAATGAAATGTTCATTTCTGTTCCCCCCCCAAATGAGAATATGTAATAGAAACTTTTCATTTAAGGTATGGCTATCTGTATCATGTTGCTGTAACAGCTATCTATATGAAAATCATCCCCATTCAAATGTGTTTATACCCCAAATTAGTATGACCTAAAACTAGCATTTTTTTCCTGCATTTACTTTAAGTAATTTTTATTTTTGCTATTTCTTTATACACACACACACACACACACACACACACACACACACACACATATATATCTAGAGGTAACATCATTGTCTAGCCCATGGTTCTACCACCACCCCCTCACCCATGAACCATCTTTAGCTCTTGTGCCCTCCCCTTCCCCCAACTCAACTCTCCCTCCCTTTCTTGCTCTATGCTTCAAATCTGTTGGCTGTCTTTAAGTTTTTCTTGTCTGTAAAACTGGTATCTTAATATCACCTATAAGGTCACCTAAAAGGTGGGAACTAAAAGATGTTGCTTATCTTTGGAAATAGTTCACATAAGGTAAACTGCAGATAATATGTAAAGAAATGTGTAATAAGCAAACTTTTTTAAAATGCACATACTAAGCACAAAGATTTTAGTTTGGAAAGACTAGATCTTAATATTCTCTCAGATTAAAAAATTAAAACAATTCTCTAGTTTGAAACCAAACTAGACTTCGATTATGCAACATCCAGGGGATTGTAGCAGATTAGCAAATCAAAGCATAGAGAGGGTAAATGAGTTTTGGGAAGCTAGTGAGAATTGCTCTGAAACCCATTTCCTAAATCCCCAGCCTAGCACTCTCATTTTTTGAGGCGAATCAGTACTGAAACACTACTTAATTCTTGAAGCTGTACTATGCATTCTCCCTCCAAAGAACATATCTAAGTGTAATATTTGTGGATTTATGAAGTGACATCCCACACCTGAAGCTGGACGGTGGCAAAATTGTAAAAAAAGGTGTTAGGTAGCAAACTGGCTAATATGGGGGAACTGTGTTAATTCACTTTCCTTTGCACTAATGTAATTAGTTAATTTTCTATAAAATTGCTAAGACACCCTCAACCAATAAATCCTCAACCTTCAGAAATCTACAGTGAAAAAAATTAGATCATGCTACTCACTAGAAACTTACCTATGTTTGTCTAGTTCAGTGGCACATCTGACTTTACATATAACCTATAAACAGAATATAAAAAGAAAGTTTTGAAGCCATGTGTGGTATAATATTCTTAAATTTGTTTTGATTTTTTATTATAAAGATATAAAGCTATAAATAATAATAGGTAGCAAGTAAAGTACAAATGTTAACTATGAACAAGAAAAATAGGTAAGTTCCCAAAGGTTGCAAACAATCAAAGACTTCATTAAAGTCTGAACTTAATTTTCTAATTTTAATTATTTAACTAGAATACAGATAAAACATATATGAAACTTTTATTATGAGTCTGACACTGTGCTAGAATGCTCATCACTTACATTTCATTATATTACTCTTGTTTTATCTTAAAATAGAACTTAAATATGAACATACCTGACTGTTTTCCCTTAGGAAGGAATGAAATAGTAAAAATGAGCAAAGCGGCAAAAAGATGAACATTAAGGAAATGAACACAAAGCATATATCGTATCATAATAAACTTCCTTTCTTCACAGTCTTGAGATTAATTTGTCCCATTACTGCTATGTTAACAATGATTGATTGGTTAAGATAGTATTTGCTAGACTTCTCTACTAAGTTCCTTTTTCTCTTGTTGTAATAATTGTCACTGGAGAGTAAGGGTTATCTAAATATCTTTCATTCTTCAAGCTTTCATCTATTTTACCTATTAATAATTCTTGAGTGAATAAATTATGATGATCATGGGGCAACTTCTTTTTATAAAGTAAATTTGATTATACTATGAAGAAAAAAGACCACTCTCATTTGATATATAAAAGATTTTCTTATCATCCAGCCTGACCTTCCCATATTTACATCTTTTTATCTTTGTTTAGTAAGATTAAATAAGTGTTTTATTTAATCTTATCATCTCATCATTCTAAATTACTTACAACTCTTCAATCTCATATCTCTGTGCCTTTATATAAACTTTACCTAAAACATATTATCCTGGTTATATAGCAAATTTCAACTCATCCTTCAAGATTTTACTTAAGGACACATTCCTTTATATTGTCATCTTAAGTGCCTCAGCAGTCCAATATCCTTTTATTATTAATCACACTCCATGGCCTTTATTTATGTACTTATTTTCCTCATAAGAGAGATGACAATTTTCTTATATTTATAGCCCCAGTACATAACATAATGCCCAGTTCATTCATTCAAACATTTTCAGAAAATGTCTGGATAAATGATCTGTGAATTCATGTTAAAGCACTAGATATGTGGTGTGGGTGAATGTGGTAAATATAGCACAAATTAAAACCGGAGGAGTAAGCAGTTGTCTAATCATGAAGGGCTTATAGAAAAGTACTACAACATTATGCTTTAACTCCCACAAATTTTGTGATTTTATGTTTGAGTGATTTCTTCAATGACAGTGTAGAAAATGGATTAGATGGCATAATACATTCCAACTAAAATATTTTAGAATTAGAATGATGCTATTTAACCACATTCCCAGATTTTGAATCTAAAGAACTGATAGAATGAGTTTCATTTACAAACATTTTAATAATAATATAAAATATTTTAATAAGAGTCACATTGTGGGACTGATTCTTAGCCATAAAATTTACATAGAGGCAGAAACATGAAGAAGGCAGGTGAATTTAGG
>PVHY01009520.1:30775-56141 GCA_004024945.1 Uropsilus gracilis
AAAAAAAAAAAAAAAAAAAAAAGCATTTATAAGCAGTAAGAAAGTTTAGAAGTAAAAGAAATTACTGTCTTAAGTTCTACAGAAGCAAAGAATGATTAGGAAACATTTGATTAGGTTTCTAGTATGTTACTGCTTCTTTGCACAGAATAATTTTCAGTGGAATACTAAAAACTGTAAAAATTTATTAGAACATAAGACACAAAGGCAGTGAGTATATTTGAAAGATCCTTGAAGGTTAGAAATAATGTGTAAGTCTGTTCTGGGAAGTGATTCTTTATAAATGCTACATGTTTCTGCATAGTCCAAGTCTTTGAAGCAGAAGAAATTCCATAGAAAACATCCTTAAAAATTAGAGATAGTATCTACCTTATAGACAGAGATTTGTTTCTTTACTGTATTAAAGACTGAGAACATTCTCCTCCCTGGGGATATCATACGGAAGTAAAATCTCTCCTTGTTAAAGCTTTGTTTCATTTCAGAGTAAAGATAAGGTCTAAGTATCTCATGTATTTTGGGGTTCCTCTTCTGTAACACATCCTGCTGTATGCACAGGTAACATTTGGCCTTCACTTTATTGTCTTATGGGAATTGGGGCTTGGGAAATTAATGCAAGTTATTGTTTTTGCTATAAGTGATAAAAAGTTTTGCTCTGACCATGGGATTCCTATTTTGGTCAGCAATATGTACATAAAACAGTGGCAAGCTGATTGCCTCAATTGGGGTATATTCTCAAACTCTCCACAGTTTCTTATTTAACAACGTGCTAGTAAGAAATGAACTAGAGAGAATGAAAAGGTAGATGGAGGAGAGTCAAAGATAGAGTTCAATGGTTATAAAAGGTTCTAGAGGAGGCAGAATAGTCCTGAACAGAAAGATACATATTTTTGAGTCACTAGGAAAGACAGAAAAAAGAACTTGAAGATACGCATGAAAATTTTAAATAATGCTAACTCAGCTCTTGGTTAAGAAAATTAGAACACAGCATGGGAAGACCTTTTGATATAGAGAGGATGACTGAGAGAATTTGGCAGATAACATTCCTTTTTAGTAAAATAGAAGGTTAATGTCAGAAGCGGAAAGGAGTGCACACAGCATTTGGAATATAGAAAACATGAACAGAAGGGTTATGCAAGAGTATACCAAGCAGCAGCGATCCAGTTAAACTTAGGCAGCTGACAGGTGACACAGTCAGAAAAAAAAAAAAAAAAAAAAAACAAACCCACTACATTAAAACCTTTTGTTGGAATGCTTTACACTTTCCACAAAACAGAAACTAAAATAACCTGTTATACAATTAGTCACAAATACAGCCCTGGAGTTTTTTGCCCAACACAAGAGTATTGTCTGAAACATGTCTTTGTAGCAGCAAGGCCCTGCCACCCCTGTGTTTGGCTGAGTTCACAAATCTGTTGTGACCTATAGCTTCCCTGTTGATTCTTTGTCTCTCCTCTCCTGCTAAGCTTTATTTCCTGGCAGTTAATTAAAACCTTCTGCCACTGCCACTGCCATAGCTACAGCTGCTACTGGAACCACTGCAGCTGAAACCAACCAAGTTAATTTCATGGTTTGGCAAAGTATTGCTCTCCACTACCACACAGGCTTGAGTTTTTGCCTCTAAAGTTTCCTCCTTTCATGGGTCCAAACTTGAGGATTGATTGTTCCAGTTGCCAAAAATCATTTTCACTTCCACCACCTCCAAAACTGCTTCCATCATTGCCAAATTCATTACAGCCACCGCCACCACAGCTGCACCAAAGCCATCTTGACCACTGAAGTTTCTCCATGACCACAGGTGTTATTCCCACCAGAACTACCTCCATGACCACCATCAGTTTCCAGAACTACACTGACCTCTTTGACTAGACGAAGCACTCACCCCCTCTTTCTTAGATAAAGCTTTACTAATTTACAGTTGTGGCCATCACAGGATTGTAATTCTGAATGACAATCTTGTCTATAGAATCAGGGTCATCAAAAAAAAAAAAAAGCCTCTCTTTTGTCACTGCCTCAATCAATCATGATTTCAATCACTTCAATTTTCCCACACCTCTCAAAATAATCTATCAGTTGATATTCTTCAGTGTCTTCTTTAATGGGGAAAAATTTTCCTCCACAGTTATGTGTGCCAGGTCTTTGAATCTTGCCACAGTCCTCTGGGTTAACGATTCTTCCATCCACTGATGTGGCCTTGCATTCATGGCTGCATCCATCTCACCCACTGTGACGTAACAGTCAAAGCCAAAACCTCTGGATAACATGGTTTGACTCTCTCATTATCACACAGTCTGTGAGCACTCCCCATTGCTCAAAATGGCTTCTCAAACTCTAATCAGTTATTTCAAAGCTTAAGCCTCTGATGAAGAGCTTCTGCAGCATTCCAGCTCCTTGTGAGACTGTGAGGAAGACATGTTGACAGTAAAAGGAGAGGCTCTTACAATGCTTACTTTGCGGTATACATGGCAGAAAACAGGTTCCCTGAATTTCAACATTGACACAATCTTAACAGAAAGATGAATGCGCCTACAAAAAGTTCAAATAACCTATGTTTTACTTTTCTTTTAGTAATTTAGTAATTGTTGAGGGAGAGAAAGGTAGGTGAGGGAACCATAATGTCACAGTAAAAAGTCAAGGGTTGAGGAACACTAACCTGACCACAAGTTCTAAGTGCAAGTGATATCAGAAGAAAGTGAACAAAGTGGGAAAAACAAAGGTAAAGTTTGGATGAGGGTGAAAAATAAAAGGACAAATTCAAGATACAGAAGATAAAAGAGAAGACAGTAGTCAGAAAGAATTGCTCCATTTTTAAGATTTGATTAAAAATGTGTTCACACTGTTGGACTGCTCAAATTGAAATGGAGAATTATTGAGCCTTGAGATACACTGAATTGAGAGATACTGGATGGGTTATCAATATGGGCTTTGAAAATGACCTCTATAACAGGAGAGCAGACCAGAAGGAAAAATATGCTGATTCATTCTGGAAAGTGGAAGTTACCATTATAGCCAATGATGACCTAATCAGATGGTACAAATTTCAGAAAGATGATAACATTAGTAAGTAGTATCAGGAAACATAAAATTGGCTAATTATTCTTCCCACAAATTGAGATGGTGGTTCACAAGGTATGAAATGTCATCTGGAAAAAGCTAAATTTCAGTGAAGGCATTTAAAAGGCTCAAATGCAGTGGAGAATGGGGACAGGGCTGGAGAATAAACCAATAAAATTATAGGTCATGGAATGATACTAATAACAGGTGGGAGAAGGAATTGAGCTGAACAGGAAAAGAATCAAAGGTAAGTTATAATTCCAGATTTGCAGAATATGCTATAAACACAGCTATGTACTTTAATCACATTTAGATTATAAGGTTAAAAATGATGATCTGATAATAGCAGATTATATTTTATAGAATATAACTAACACCAAATTCTGGGTAAAAATATATGCATGTCAAAATATGTCAAGTGATATAAAGTTCATGATATACAATTAAAAAAAAACAACTCTTAGAAATATGACTGATGACTTGAGGTTGCTAAAAGGGGAGCTGGGCTGGGAAAAAGTGGGGAGGGATTCCAATAGTCTAGACTAAGGGACTCTGGGTGTTTTGATATTGGAGGTGGCGTAGTAACATACATCTGGGGTGGAGTGAACCTATTTTCCTAAATCACAGATAGTATTGTAAAATAATGCTATGTCCACAAAGTCAAAAAGGAATCATACAGCATAGAACATAGTAAACTTACTTTACACAGGATATTTGGAGTTTAGAACTATAAAAGATAAACATAAATAACTTGCTCAATTGTTCTCAGATGGGTCATATCTTTCCAATTCTTTCTTAAAAAAAAACAATAAATGACTCATCTATAAAAGCATGAAAATTATATGGGTTGATGCATATCAAATGTGTGTCATCATATAGTCTACCTTTAGCCCACATATGAAATGGAGCTCTTAATATCGAAAATACAGATGCAACAATATTGAACTTATGAAGATTTAAAATGTTATTACTAGCATGCTTTATTTTATAATATTTAACCTATTTATAAGTGATCTAAAATGATTTTTTTCATTTTAAGAGGCAGACTTCATTATTTTGTCTCCCTCTTTAAGACCTCAAATAAGTAGAAGATCAGAGTCTGACAAATATGTTTTATTTGTGAATGTTACCTAATTTAAGTTCAATACAAG
The DNA here is from genome assembly GCA_004024945.1 of Uropsilus gracilis. NCBI lineage: Eukaryota > Metazoa > Chordata > Mammalia > Eulipotyphla > Talpidae > Uropsilus > Uropsilus gracilis. The sequence continues at coordinate 34,975 of PVHY01009520.1, forward strand.
TATCCAAGATTTGAGAACAAGTCACTGTGGAGTTGTACATCATTTATTGTCTGCCATGGCATGTAGAAGCATGATACTTGGAGAGAGAATACTGAAATATTCACAGAATGGATGTTTTTCTATAGTCCTTCTGTTTGTCAAGTTTCCCCACTTTTGTTGACTGGAAATAGAAACTTTATTAAGGAACTCAAATATATACAATTTAGAATTCAAGCAAAATGAATTTTGATGAACATAATCTCTCCATGATCAATCAACAGGCATAGATACCCAACTATGCAGCCTATTTTCACAGAAGCAGTTAGTCAGTTTTCATCCCAACTGTTCAAGTTTCTGTGGAGAGTAGTACTGTCATTCCCAAATGCTGATAACCAATGCTACATTAACTTAATATCTTTTTCAGGAAAAACAAACAATTGAACAAGAAGAATTTAATGTTCAACAGTTCGAAGCCTTGAGCAAGAGAGTCGGAGGGGGGGAGCCGGGGGTGGGGAAGGACACTAAAGATTAAGCTGAGGGACACAGGTGATAAGGTGGTGGTAGAACCCCGGGGTAGATAATGATGCAAAATAAAAATTAATTAATTAAAAACTTTGTTTTTTCACTTGCAAAAGTCCTTTCTTTCTAAGATACATAGAGTACCTTTGAGTCCTTCTCAGAGTACTAAGGCTTTTTATTTCCTTCCTGTTTCTTTTCTTTGCTTAGTTTGTTTTCTTTCAAGTTGCTTAAAATGATTTTATACAATTGAATTAGGGTGTTCTAATTTACAATCAAATGAAGTTCCAGGTTAATAATAAACATGTATTCCCTAATTTTATTCCCATTATTGAAGGAATTAAGCACATCCTGCATGATTTTCATTGGAGAAGGGTTCTCAGAAGCTTGTGCCTGGTTTCCTCTGTTGTTGACTTCATGTGCTCTTTTCCTTTTCTGTTTTTCTCTATTTCTTTCCACTGTGGTAATCTGAACGATGAGTATAACAACTTTGAATCATTCTAGCTATATTGAGGCTGAGAGTGGGCTGGAGGACCAGGAATACATTTTTTGACTATCCAAGAAAAATGAATCCCAACACTATCTTTTTAATATCCAAGAAAGATGAAGTTCCACTAGTGAAGAAGATAGACATTTTTCAATGTTAGGAGTTTCAGAAAGGGAGAACAGAAACAGAAAAATCAAAGAAAAATTCAATAGGTTTCCCCAAACTAAAGACTATATGTTATAAATTGAAGGGGCCTATATAATGCCCAGAAAAAAAATGAATAGAAAAAAGATCCATTTGAAGTGATATCATTGTAACTTTCAGAAGACTAGGAATCAAAGAAAGCTCTAATAACTTTTAGTAAGCTTAAAAAAAAAGGAATTAAGAAACCACAATGGCTTTCAAATTTCAATAACAATACTGGAAGTAAAGCAATGCCTTTAAAAATCCTCAGGAAAAATTATCTCCAACTTAGAATTACATAACTACCTAAAATACTAATCAAATACAGCAGTAGAATGGTCATATTTCAAAAAATGAAAAAGAATTGCTTATTAAGTACTCTTTCTCAAGAAAATGGTAGAGGATATACTTCATAGAAACAAGGTACATGGTGAAGGATTAATTCATCAGGCCTGAGCTGTTTAAACCTTGCACTATGGCTTCTTATACAGAAATTATTTCTAAACTGAGAGTCCCATAGATTTTAGATTTAGACTCCTAAGTATACTAATCTAAATTGAAATTGTGCTGAAGCTGGGCTAGTCTTTGAAAATTTTTCCAAAACTTAATCACCCTTGCATATTACTGATTCTTTATAATAACCTCTATGTTTTTTAAACTAAGAATATAGCAGAATTTCTTTTTCTAAAGATAACCAGATTCATTGGAGAACAGTGATCCAACTGATAGTGCTAGAGAAGAAAAGGGCAAAATGTATCATTAGAAAGGAGACAATCTCAGGCGAGAAAGCAGCAGAAGGAATGTTTTTTTTTGGCTACCATCTTGATTTCTTTCTCTTTTTTTTTTGAGACCAGGTCTCGCTATTTTTGCCCATGGAACCACAGGCTCTCATTGCCCGGGGTACCACAGACTCAAGCAACCCCCAGCCTCAGCTTCCCAGGTAGCTGGGATTACAGGCATGCGACACCATGCCCAGCTATTTTTTGGAACTAGGTCTCACTTCGAGCCCCATGCAGGACTCGAACCGCAATCCCTAGCCCCTGCTGCTTCTAAGGCTGAAGATTACAGGCATGAATCATCAATCCTGGCCATCTTGATTTCTTAAAGACAATAACTGTATGTAATTAGTGATTGTGAACTCTCTCACATTGGCTTAAAACCTACTAATTTCATGCTATGACAGAAAAAGCAGTAGTATAGTCAAAAGATCTGACCATCAATGCTTCCACTTTCTATTATGGTTTAGGACAAGTACATGGCCTCAGTCATCATTTGAAAAATGAAGACCATATCCACTACTCCAACCTATCTAAACTATATAGTAACGTAATGATGGCATTAAATAGATTACCATAATTTGAAAAAAAAAGTGATTTTATGTATGAAAGTACATAGACAGGAGGAAATATTTTAGGTATGCTCTCATCTGTTTTTTTCCCCTCCTAAAGTAGCAACATTTGAGTCTTACTATGTTTCACTACTTATAACTCTCAGTATTTTATTTAATCTTCCTAACTCTAGAGGTAGCACCTCCTTTTTAAATATGGGGGAACTGATTCTCTTGCTTGAGATCAGTTAGCAAGGGTTTAAGATATTGTATGCCCATCTCCTAAAACTGTACCACAATGCCTAAATTCATAATTACATAATCTGTCTTGACTTAAGTTAATGTGGTCAGTTCTGCTGTTAAATGTTTTTATAAGGCCAATCCTTTCCAGTATAGATTTTTTTTAAAAAAGCCAGTTAGGCATTCAACAGCCTCATCCTTAATGTTTAACTTTCTCTTCTACAGAAACCCTTGTAAAGTGAGAGAAAGAATATGAAAAAAATTTTCAACGAAAGTAAATGAAGCTATAATGACTAAAAATTTCTACCTTTCCTAGAGTGTGTTGCGCCACTTAAAAGTAACCTATATGATTGGATTAGACAAAATCCTACATAATAGCTGAGAAAAGAGTAAAAGCATTTAAGAAAATATCACTTAAACATTTTTATATGCTCAGAGATTGAAGCTGAAAACAGTGTGATCTATGTTAATGAAAAGGGGGAGCGATAACTGATTTTTTTGGTAAAGTGGTTAGAAACTGCAGATTTGAAATATCAGCTACTTCCTATTTTAGAAAGCAGATGCTCCTAAAATTTTAAAGATTTATATTTATGTTCTAAGAAGGAAAATTTAATTAATTTGTGAGAAACTTTTTAAAACTTGATATGGCTTTCATATTCAGAGAGCAAATTCACAGATACTACCTGAAATCTCAGAACTAGGCAAAAAGTAGTTTTTCAAAAAAACTTTGAATTCCAGATTGATTAAATAGTATAAGACTATTAGAATTAAAGGTACCTTGGATATCACTAAGACTAATTAAATATTTAATCCAGAAAAGTAGTGATTTGGTGAGTATCAATTAACCAAAAAGAACAGAATCTATATTAGAACTCAGGTTCTCAGAATCCTGATTTATGAGATTAATAAAATTTTACTACCTCAAACAGATTACTTAGCAATATTAAAATTAAAAAATACAAAGACACTAATGTTTTTAAAGTTTATTAATTTAGAAAAAATGAGATGAAAAGTTCTGCTTTGCTCAGTTAGAGACTATTTTTATTTGTGGAGATGGACAGAACTCCTTTTAAACCATTACTATGAATTTGCTCAGCCATCCAAATCACTTATTATTGGTCGCATATATGTAACAGTGCTAGGTGCTGAAAACATGCAAAATTTCCTCAAAATAAAGGTACGTGGTAGCTAACCTAAGGAAAAAGTACAGTAAAGGGTGACAGACACTGATGATACGTGATGTTACTTTATATTTAATCAGACTTGGAAAGCCATTAATTTCTCATAACTTAAGGAATAAATTACCCAGAGAGCATTTTAACTAATGTTGATAGGTATTAAATGATAACTCAGTTTTTTATATGGAATTATGAAGATAAGATATTGAGTTTAGCCATTTGATTCCTTCATGGAAGATGACACATCCTTTATGGAAGATAACACAGATGTAGAAGAGGGAAGAGGAGAAAATACAAATTAGTAGCCCATGGGTGGGGGTTTCATCCCAAAAAAGTTTTGTTTGGCTTATACAGTGTTAGATTATGATACTTTTTAAAAACAACACTTCAACATCCTGTTATTAAAAATTAGATTGATTTTTAAAATATCCAAATTTTTAATTTGCCTTGAAAAAAACCAGATCTGGCAATGCCATCTTGCAGCTAGCACTATGTGGCTGTCCTCTTGACACACAGACCTTCTAGTTCATCTTAGCTACCTCCAATCTCAAATGGCAACATCCAGGGCTCTCTAGGTACTTGCGTTTGGGACCTGTTTTAAGCAAGCATTCTTTTTAAGGTGAGGGAGTGGAAAAATGGAAAAAGAAATAAGTAGAGAAAGTTTTGTAGAAATTACATAATCAAAGATTCCTTAAGCCAGAATATTTGAGATATAGTAAAAAAGAAACTTCATTCACTTTCTATATATTTACTAAACATCCAATGCATGCCACATATTGAAGTACATATAAGGGATACATCAAGGACAGACTTGGTCCCTATTCCTATAATGATCACTTTTATCGCCCAAATGATTTTTGGATTAATCCAAAATAGACTGTGTCTATCAGTCACTTTTCACATTTTTAAACTGTTGAGTAAGAATTGAGTGGCCTGAAATAAAACCATACATATATAGTCAGTTAATCTTTGACAAAGGAGTGAAAAACTTACACTGGAACAAGGATAGCCTCTTCAATAAATGGTGCTGGGAAAACTGGTCCAAAACATACAAAACAAAAATATGCTATGTACTAAAATCAACTCAAAATGGATAAAAGACGTGGATGTAAGACCAGACATCATAATATACATAGAGGAAAATGTGGGCAAAACCCTCCATGAGTTATAATCCAGAAATTCATTTCTGGATACATTTATAGCAGGTAAAAAAATGAAGGAAAACATAAACAGCTGGGGCTACATCAAACTAAAAAGCTTCTGTACAGTAAAAGAGACAACAGAAAAAACAAAAAGAAATCCAACCGAGTGAGAAAAAATTTTTGCCCTCCATACAAGTGGTAAGGGTCTGATAACAAAGATACATAAAGAACTCACACAACTTAACAAAAACAAAATGAAAACCCAGTAAAAAAAATGGGGAGAAGAACTAAAAAGACACTTTTCCAAAGAGGAAATACAAATGGTCAACAGCCACATGAAAAAATGTTCAACATCACTAGCAACCAGGGAAATGCAAATCAAAACCACAATGAGATACCACCTTACACTAGTAAGAATGGCTCACATCCAAAAAACAGGCAGTAAGAAGTGCAGGTAGAGATGCGGAGAGAAGGAAATACTCTCACACTGCTGGTGGGAATGTAAACTGGTTCAACCTCTATGGAAAGCTGTGTGGAGGGCTCTCAAACTAATGAAAATGTAACTACCATTTGACCTAGCAATTGCTCTCTTGGGAATCTACCCAAAGGAGACCTCAATGCTTGCACAGAGGGAAACCTGTGCTGGATGTTTATTGCTGCACTATTTATAATTGCAAGGACATGGAAGCAACCGAAATGTCCCAAAACTGGATGAAAAAGATGTGGTATATATATACAATGGAGTATTACTCATCAATTAAAAATGACAAATTGGATGATTTTATGATAACATGGATGGACTTAGAAGAAATCATATTAGCAGAAGCAAGTCAAAAAGAAAAAGACAGAAACCAAATGGTTTCACTATTTTATGGGACATGGGAAAGATAAACAAAAAATCATGAAGAAAAGTCTAAACAAGCTAACAACCAAATTAAAGTACACAACTCAGAGGTGGGGGTAGGGACAGGGTGAGAATGGTCAGGGATGATGGAGGGGTGAAACCCGGAGATCAAAAAGATGTGAAATTTATATATAAATTAAAAAAATAAACTGTTGATTAGTACTCCTTTGTAAGGAAATACTGGATTCTGTGTATCTATTTGAAGAACATTGAAATTAATTTCAGTTTTGTGCTCTGTGGGAAACAAAAACTACTATATTCATATTCAATTTTTTGCACAGACATATGCTTTCATTTTTCTTGGAAACTAGAAGTCTAAACTAACTTTATAACAATTTATATTTTAAAAACAGTCAAACTGTTTTTCAAATGGTTGTAAAACTTTTCTATATCACTACTATCACTGTATATATTCCAATCAATGCACATCTTTGCCAAGACTTGGTAAGATCAGTCTTTCAAATTTTAGTGTTTGCAGTCACTACTTAATGGTACCTCGTTATGGCTGCAATTTTCATTTTCCTGATAGCTTAATCATCTTTTCCTACACTTCTTTCCCATGCATATTTTCTTTTGTAAAGTGTCTGCTTAAATATTTTGTCCATTTCACTGAATTTTCTTTTTATTGAAATTTTAAGAGTTCTTTATATATTCTGGATACAAGTACTTTGTGAGATACATGTACTGCAAATGTTTTTTTACCCAGTGGCTTGCCTTTTCATTGTCTTCCAAAAAAATAAGCTTTTGATAATCTCACTTATCAATTTGTTTCATGCTTGTTTTCTAAGAAATCTTTACATCCTCTATGAGAATGTAGATTTTCTCCTGTTCATTTTTATAAATTTAGCTTCTACATTTAGATCTGTGATCCAAGTCAGGTAAAATTTTATAAATGGTGTGAAGCACAATCAATATTCTCCCCCCCCATATGGATAGCCAATTATTCCAGCATCTTTTGTTGAAAAAAAACTATCACTTCCTTACTAAGTTAATTATCTTTATGTTGTGGAGAACCATTGAATATGTACATGTGGGTCTGAAGTCTCTATTCTGCTGCATTCATTTGTAAGCTCGTCTTTCTTCAGAACTAAATATTTAATTATTGTAGTTTTACAGTAAATCTTGAAATTAGTGTAGTTCTCTAGTTTTTCTTTTTTCCTCAAATTGCTTCACTATTTCAATGATTTTGTATTTCCAAATATACAAGTTTAAATCATCCTGTCATTGCTACCAAAAAATCCTACTATTTTAATAGGGATTTTATATATGTCATTTTGATAAGTGAAAGCTTAAAAATAAAAAAAAATCTTTTAGTATACTTTGTTACTTAGGACTTCTTTTAATTTCTCTCAGTTGTTTTCATGTTATTTATTTTACCTTTATAACACAACTAAATGAAATATCAGCCCAAGTATTAATTTTCCTGTGATTATGGGTACACAACAGAAAAGAGTTATATACCAGTTATCAAAACTTGTATCCTAATAAATTCTGTTCTTCAGAAGTCAGAAACAGGGATATGTGGTAATGTGCAGAAATAGCAAATATTATTTACTATTATGAATAACATCAAAATTAGCATTTCAATATCTACACACATCTTTTGTTCCAGTATCAAGAAATTTTTACTTTAATTTTTTAAAATTTCCCTCAGCACTCTCTTATTGATACAGGGTAGTGATGCAGTTAAGAATTGTATAGGCGCCAAAATGCCCTGGCTAGGCAGAGTCTGAAAGAACTGCAAGAGAAAATGGGAGGTGGGAAGAAAGGGTGTATAAAAAGGGAGGAGAGAGGGAAGGAGAAAAAGGGAGGAGATAAGAATGCCGGACTGAGAGAACAGACCCATGTGGCCTGTTAGGGGAAGCCCCCTGGAAGGATGAACTGGAGGTGGCAAGGAGCCATGGTGGGAGAGTGGCCAGCAGAGAGGTAGCTGGTGTGGAGTCGGATGCCAGAATGGCAGGCTGGGGGTAACCAGGGGCTGCTGGGGGCAGGTTTGGTGAATGTGGCCACACACCACCAAAGACAGCCCTGGTAAAGGAGCTCAGGGAGCCACAGCAAGGCGGTGGATTTGGAAAGCTGATTTGTGCATCAACAATTGTGGAAGCAGTTTTAAGAGCCTTGGATAAGTGGAGCAGCTCGGAATGCTGGAGAGAGAAGCAATGAGAAAATTCCAGATAAAGACAAATTTGTAGAGTGACTGTCTCAGTTTTGGAGGGGCAAAGGGGCACCATCTTGGTCTTTGGGACCCTTGGGGCTGAAAATGGTGACTGGGGTAAGATAAGTGGCCACTTGTGGCATTAAGGACTTTTCGTTTTCCTGGTTAATTTCTCTTGCTAATAAAACCCTGTTGTTTAAATTGCTTTGTGACTTTAGCAACTGCTGTGCATGTGGGTTAGTTATGCTGACCTGTGGGTAAAGGTTCTGCCCTCTTTTTGACCCGATTTTATTATATCCCCTTGTCTTTTTCTTTCTCCATGCAGTTTTCATTTTAGAGTTCTTAACACATCTATTATACATAATCCTAAGTATTTACATTTTTTGGCAACATTGTAAATGGACTTGTTTCTATATATCATTTTCTAATTGTTTTCTTCTATAAGTAAAACAGCTTTATTTTTGTACACTCATTAAGATTTTCTACCTGAAAAAAAATTTTTTTTTCTACCTGAATAAGCATGTCACCTACAAATGAAGACAATTTTACTTCTTTCCAGTCTTTAAGCTGTTTTCCCCCTTACCTATTCTAATTGCTTGTCTTCTAGCACAATGATTAGGACAAAAAGTGTGGGTATTTTCTCCCTTTTCTAGGGAGCAATTGTTCATTATTTTATTTTTAGTATAAAGTCAGGGTTTAGGATTTTTGTAGACACTCTTTCCGAAGGCAAAGAATTTCTCATCTTTCCCTAGTTGGCTAAAAGTAAAAATTTAAAGACCATTAAATGGTTGTTGAATTTTGTCAAACCCTTTTTCTGCATTTAATATGTTATACTCTTCTTTATATTGCTAAAGTGATTTATTTTTGAATGTTAAACCAATGTTGCAATTTTGGAATAAAACATATTTAGTGATGATGGGTTATCCTTTATATTTTTGTATTATATTTGCTAAAATACATAGATTTTGTATCAACAGCAACAGTCAATGCAATTATTTTTCATAATTACTTTTTTTTCTGATTTTATATCATTTAGTTTTCATAAGTACCCTATGGAGTAGGCACATTTATTATCCAGTTTTGAAAATGGGAAATGGACACAGAGAAATTTAGGAACTTGTCCAGGAACACAGAGCTAAAATATAACTGAGCTATATAATGTTCGTTGCCTCTAATTTTTAAAAGTTTTGCTTTCATCCTCTAGTATGTGGTTCATTAAAAAAAAGTCTAAGTGTTAATAAAAGATGTAGGTGTGATTTTTGTTTTACTATACTCTTACCCTCATTCTTTTTGTCCTTGTATTAGGAATAGCTCCTGTAAATAGCATATAGCTGAAATTGTTTTTAAGTGCAGTATGACTAATTTTCTTTATGCGACAGTGTTAAATTCAGGACATTTAAAGTTCCTTATTCTTTTTTTAACCTTTGTGTTTTATTAATTGATCTTTCTCAAGTATTTAGGTTGGGGTTTATTTGGTAACTTTTGCTAAACAAGTTCTATCCTTATTCTACTACTAATCATTTTTATTCCACCGAAGTTTGAAAGTTGTTTTCTTATTTTTTGTTTTTATTCTATTGAAAAGGTATTGTCCACCTAAAGTTTAATGGTGATCGATTGTATTCCTTTTTCCAAATGACAGGAGACCACACAGTGCTTTAACTACATTATTCCTCATCTGAGTCATAAGCAGTTAGCCATTTTACTCTTTCCATTTTTCATTCTTATGAGAAAATGTTTCATAATTTACTGTTTAAGAAGCTGCATATGTTCTATTTTCTTTTCTCGCCATTCCTTCTGGTATTTTAGAGGCTTTTTTTTGAGACTTCTTTTAACCTTTCTTTTGAAATTCTTTGGTGAGGGTCAGTTAGTAGTAAATTATGCTTGTGTGGCAACAGGACTTAATTTTTTAAAATTTAATTTTGGCAAAAACACTTAACCTGAGACCTACCACTTTAACAAAATTTTAAGTATATAATACATTATTGTTGACTGTGGATACAATGTTGTCTAGTGGGACCCTAGAGCTTATTCATCTTGTTTAATCGAACTTTGTGCCTGTTGATTAGTAACTCCACATTTCTCCCTACCTTTAACTCCTGACACCCTCTATTCATTGTTTGATTCTAAGAATTTAATGATATATTTCATGTAAGTGGAATAATGCGGTATTCATCTTTCTCTACTACTTTATTTAGCACAATATTGAAGGACACCAGAATATGTCCTCACAAAATATGGCTCTTTCACATAGAACTTTTGAGTTGAAGGCAACTAAGAAGGTGGAAAAAAAGCTTCCTCCTTTCTACTTAAAGTCAGGAAATAAATTCTGTTTCCTGGAGACAGAATATAAGTTCAATAGTGACACCAGAAAAACCTGCAAATAAAACTGAAAACTAGTTACACTTCCTCTTAGGGAAGTTAGGGACTTTTTAGTCCCTGCTGGATTATCCTTTTGCCAAGACCCCTTGTCTTGTCAATTCTTCAACTATTGTTTCTTTATCTAAAAGGGATAATAGCTTCCTACTCTGGTCACTTCTTTGGGTCTTTAATAGTGAAGTGTACCACACACATGAAAAGTTAATAAAGGTGGTAACTTTTTCCTTATCAAATGTCTTCATCATTTTACTTTCCAGATCCCAGTCAGAAAGTATGAAAGGGTCAAAGAAATTTTTCTCTTCCCCTACATCCTTAAGGTTCTGTCCATGTTGTCACATACTGAAATTTTTCTTTTTTAAAAAATGAATAGTGTTCTGCAGTGTGTGTGTGTGTGTGTGTGTATACTTGTGTTTATGTCTGAGCATATACATATACATGTACATCTACTTTTCATTTTATTTGCCCACTCAGCTATTGGTGGGCATTTAGGTTGTTTCCACATCTTGCCTACTGTAAATACGATGAATGTGGCACATTAATCTCTTTTAGATGTTTGCAATTCCTTTGGCTACATACTCAAAAGAAAGAACATTGGATCCTATGGTAGTTCTAAGTTTTTGAGAAAACTCTATACTGCTTTTCATGGCAGCTGCAATATTTTGCTTTCTAACAGGGTGTAATGGTTCTCTTTTCTCCACATCCTTATCTTTTGCTTTTGATACCAACCATACCTTTAGGTCAGAGATTATTTTTTTCATTGCAGTTTGATTCACATTCCTCTGAAGGTTACTAATGTTGGGCACTTCTCATATTACCTGCTGCTCATTTACATATATTCTTTGGAGAAAGGTCTATTCGTTTTGTCCATTATTTAAGTTATTATTATTTGCTATGAAGTTACAGGAATTCTTTGCATATTTTGGAGATTAACCTCTTAGCAGATATATGGTTAGCAAATATTTTCACCCATTTATAGGGTGACCTTTTACACTGTTGATTATTTCTTCTGCTGTATAGAAACATTTTGGTTTGATATTGCACCACTTGTTCTTTTTTATAGCCTGTGCTTTTGATGTAATAACTATGATATTGCCAAGATCAATGTCATGCAGTCTTTCCCTTATGTTCTCTTCTAGGTCACAAGTCTTAACAAATTTAAGATGACTAAAATCATGCCAAGTGTCTTCTCTTAAAACAACAGAATTACCCTAGAAATCAACGTAAGTAAAATGGGAAAATTGGCAAATATATGAAAATTAAACACATTCTTGAAAAAACAAAGAAGAACTAGAGAAGTTAGAAAATTACTGAAGTAAATGAAAAGGATGTTCTTTTTAGGTGGTGCCATTAACCATTCAGGTTGATGCTGGTCTCATAGAATGAATTAGGAAGTGTTTAATCCTCTTCTATTTTAAAAAAATTGAGGATTCGCATTTAAATTTTCATAGAAATCTTTACTGAAGTCATCCTGGTCTGGGCATTTTTGCTCTGGTTCTTAAATAATTAAAGAAAAATGTTTATTTTTTATTGAGGTAATCTTAGTTTATAACATTGGATATTTTAGAGGTATCAGTTCATACCTCCACAAATGTTATCACACTGGCTTTTTGTTGAAAAGTTCTTGATTACTAAGTTAATTGCTATACTAGTTTTAGGTCTGTTCAGACTTTCTATTTCTTCAAAACTCAATCTTAGTTATGTTTCTTGGAATTTATCCATTTCTTCTAGATTACACAGATTGTTGGTTAATAACTGTTCATAGTCTCATGATTCTTTTTATTTCTACAGCATTAGTTATGTCTCTACTTTCATTTCTGTTCTTTCCGTTTTATTTCTTTAGTGCACCTAAGTACGTGGATTTTTTTCTTTTCAAAAAACAAAACAAAACTCTGTTTCATTCATTTTCCATCACTGTTGTTTGTGTTTTATTTAGGCACTGATCTTTTGTTATACCATCTTTTCACTGAGACTTTGAACTATTTGTGCACCGATCTTTTGTTATAACATCCCTTCTCAGTGAGATGTTATAAAAAGATCAGTGCACAAACATAACACTGAAATTTCCATTAGAGTAGTAACTGTCTATTTCTCCCTTCAATTCTGTCAACATTTGTTTTCTACGTTTAGGCATTCTACTGTTGTATGTAAGTGTATTTGTTACATATTCCTGGTAGATATATCATTTCTTCCTAATAAAATGTCCATTGTCTGCTGAGGGCTTTTGACTTAAAAACTGGTCTATTTTGTTTGTTATTTGATTGTTATTTGCATGGAGTATTTTTTACCAGTCTATGTGTATGTTTAAAAATAAAGTGAGTTTCTTAGAGACAGCACATAGTTGAGTATTTTATTTATATTTTTGATCCATTTGGCAAGTCTATATCTTTTCTGAAGCTTAATCTATTTAAATATGAATTATTAAGAAAAAAATTACTATTGCCATTTTGTTAATCCTTTTTTTTCCTAGTAAATTTTGTAATTCTTGGTGTGTCCTTTCCTCTCCTATTATCCTTTGTGTTTTATTGATATTTTTGGGGGGATATTAATATACTTGGATTTCTTTCTCTTTTCCTTTTGTGTAACATCCATAATCTTGTTTTTTTGTGATTACCTTGGGACTTAACAAAAATAGCTACAATAGTCCACTTTAAACTTATAATAAGTTCAATCATACAGAAAATTGCACTTTAACTTCTCCTTTCCCACTGTCAATATATTTATTAATTTTGTGCATTTTTAACATAGTTGTTTTTAATAAACTATAGTAAAAACTTTATATTGAATTAAAATTTTATAAACTTTATAGTAGAATTAAAAGTGACTTACCCATCATTATATTAATATAGTATTCTACAGTCTCTATATATTTACCAAGAAATTTCATACTTTCTTATATCATGTTAATGTTTAATATCCTGTTGTTTCAACTTGAAGAACTCTCTCTAGCACTTCCTGCAAGCAGATTTAATGGTGATGAATCCCCCAGCTTTTGTTTGTCTGGGAAAGTATTTCTTCATTTTTGAAGAACAGCTTTACTGAGTATATTATTCTTGGTTGGCAGTTTTTTAATCATTTAAAATAAATCATTCTAGTTTTCTGACTTGAAATATTTCTGCTGAAAAATTAGGACTTGTTTTGTGATAGAGCTCCAAGACTGAGAAGTAAGAAGACTAACCTCTAGGGAGTCCCCTTCCGAAAAGTTGGGGTGCTTGATGTGTGTAACCCATTCCTCCTTTGAGAGATGAAGGAGATAGGTGTTCTCTTCTTGTATGATACATGACTGGAATCAGGGATTCCAGTAAAATGTTGTTCTAAATCTCTTTATTAGCTTTGATGATTCTGATTGTGTTCAGGTGGAATGCAGGAGCTTTTCAATTAGTTTCAAGATGTCTCACAAAGGGAATTCAGAAACTGTTGCTGAATCAATGTTTGTACGGGTAAGGAGGGTTCAGGGTTTCCTATTTCTAACACCATCTTGATGACATCACCCTCCCCCTCAAGTCTTTTATTTCATCCTTATTGATGACAGTTGTGGTAGAATTTTAGGTTATTGGTTATTTTCTCAGCATTTTGAAGGTTTTTTTTTAAAACTGTCTTCAGAGTTGCTTAGTGGTTAACAAGCTGACAACACTCAAACTAATTTTCTTTGTTAGCAGTATCTTCTCTGTCTAGCTGTTTTGAAAATTCTTAGGTATTTGGAGGTTTTTCCAGTGGGTTTATTTTCACTTAATCTGTATTGGAACTTTGGGACTGTGAATTGGAAAGTTAGTTATCTTTAAAATTCTGACAAACTAAGTCATTGCTTTTTTTTAACAACTTCTCTGATTTCAATTGGATACATGTCAGACCTGCTCACTGTATTTTCATTCTCTTAATTCTCTACACAGTTTTCATCTTTTATTCCCTTGGGCTATCTTCTGGACTATTTTTTCTCAGATTTTCTAATTCAAAAATTTGTTTTCAACTGACTTTTTTTTTTAGCTTCTAGTTATTTTTACAATGATTTACTTCCAAATGTAGTCAATATTGATAATTTTTATCATATTTCAATAGTATTCTTAACTCCACAAATGAATATTTTATACTATGCATTTTATAATTCTGATATCTTCAATATTTGCAAGTATAGTGTAATTAGGACAGGCTTTTCCCTCTATTAATCTGTATGATCAGCACCTGTGGTATTGTGCCCTCCTCATGACTGTATGTGTGTGAGTGGGCACACCTGAGCCTGGGAGATTATAAAAGGGTGATGTCACCCTGGCAAGAAAGCATGAGCATGGTAGAGTGAGCACGAGAGAACTCCAGAAAGAAAGTCCAGGAAGAGTGTGAAGACTCCTGAGGGGTTAGGGATCTTGTCTGCCTCCCAGGCCCCATTCTTCCCTAGCCCTCGCCCTGCCCTGCCTGGTGTGTCTGTGTAGCAGCTAGAATTAATAAAGAACCAATGCAGATTTGTGAGTCTGAAGCTTATGCTACAGCAGGTAAGATTCCTTAGTGTGACTTTTAATGCTAAGGAACATTCCTTGGAATTTTATGCTTAGATTCTAGGTTTAAAGAAAATATGGTAACAGATGATTTGCATTTGCTTCTTCCAGGTACTTGGGTTACTTTCAATCCAGGATAATTCTAAACTACATTTTCAGTTTGAGCACTTATTTTCTTCAAAGTTAAGAAAGTGGTTGTTTGAGAATAAGCTTGCCAAGTACTCTCAAGAACATGTTTCTTCCCCTAATTTGTATCTCCTTCACTTAGAGCCCGAACCCTAGTTCACCCACCGGTGATAAAATCTCTGAGAATTCCAGCATTATACTGGAGAGGATGAGGTCTCTTTTACTACACTACAGGTATTTATCTCCAATTTCACAACGCCACATCCCCAACACATAAATTTAAATTCAGGTTTTAGTCTAGCAGGAAACACTTAATAACCATGCCCAAACCTAAGAAAAACACCAGTGGGGTACATTGTCATTTCACATTTCTTTATTGGTGGTTTCTTGCATCTAAGGAATTTCCTCACTTAGCAGTTCAGTCATTCATTGAAAAAGATTAGACACTCTGTGCAGCAATTTTTTTGGGCATTTCTCTGAATCTTTGGTCAGCTAGATGGCTCTGGTTTCTAATTTTTTTAACTAGAAGGCGAAGATCACAGCTGAGTATATATGGGGAAGGAAAAGTTTGCTGGAAAGTGCTGAAGATTTCAAATGATGGAATATGGGAAAGCAAGTTAAATAGTAAAAGCACTAAGTAACGAAGAGCTGATGGTGTTCAAAAAATCAATGGGAGAGATGACTTGATAACATTTTATACATCAGGGTTATACAGTAGTCTCATATTTGATATATACTACAATCTAGTATAAATCACATTTTGTTTCTATCTACTTTGTGAAGGAAAGTATTTTAATGTGCTTTAAAAATATTAAATTACATCAAGTGTAAGGCATTGTAGTCATGTCTTCCACCATAGATGAGTATTTCAAACTCTCACCTCATAGATGTTCTCAGGAAAAACAGAAACACGTTAACAGATAAAACAGTGTAGTAGGCTCAGACAAAAAAAATTTATAACCACAGTTAATAATAAAAATGAAATATTGACGTCTATTTCCAGTAAATAAATGAGTCATAATGTGAAGCTTGTCTTACACACTTTTTATTTAATAGAATTATTAAAGTCAAATTAACAAAGCTCTAATTACTATGGGTATTTACCCAATGAAATAAAAATATTTTTTGTTAAGTAAAACTATTACACTGATTTCATTAGAAAGATTTTACCTGTAGTTATCAAAATTAACTTTTATTTAAACCAAGATAATCTATTATGTTAGTAATATATATTAACATTCACACAATAGACACTCTTTTAGACAGAAAATATAAAGACCCCAGAAAGTATGTAATTAACTTCATGTTCATCAAAAAGAAGTTAGATGATTAAATATTTTCTGACTGTTGGTCTTTTCAAGATAGTCATTCACTGACACATTATCAGTGAATATATAGTCATTGTTCTAGTTGCTAGGAGATAAAGCATATAAAGTAATTCCATATCCTTAAGGAGTTTCTATGTTAGGTGGCAAAATGCTTTTGTTAAAAATCACAGAACACTATAACAAATCCAATGTATCCATAGGTTATCTTAAGTACATCATTATATGGAAGACTATATCCACTGTCAGTGACAATGATGGCATTCATGAATACAAGAACTAAGATTCTGAATTTAATTTTCCTCATTATTTTGATGTTGTGACTAAGTCACTGTATTTTTCCCAATTAATCAACTGGCACTCATGTTACAAAATTGCAAGAAAAAAATGTCAATATGGGTCTCAAAGACAAACTCATTGATTTTGGCATGTATCACATTTCAAAGATAGTCTACTATCAAGTCTCATTTTAAGCCCTTTTACTTGTTCCAATGAAAGATAGCATCTTTTTTATTAAATAATGTTTTATTGATTTATTCATGCATTTATATTTTAAAATAGTTTACTGAGATAATGTTAGTTTATAACATTATCCATGTTTTAGGGGTATACGTTCATAACTCTATAAATATATGTAACCACACTAAGCCCATCACCAAAGGCCCAATAACCCTTCAAGCTAGTCTACTGGTTTTCACTGCAGTCCCCTTTGCTCCCATTTTTCCTTTGGTAGTCTCAATTCGAATGTTAAAGGTTACTTTGCTTTATTTTTCTCTGCTTTGCTCTCTATATTCCACACAAGTAAAATTATTTGGCATTTTCTTTTTCCTTTTGATTTATTTCACTTAGCATAATTTTTCCCAGTTCACCCACATTATCACAAATGGCAAGATTTTATCTCTTTTATTTCATAATTGAATAGTATTCTATACCATATTTTCTTTATGTATGTGTCATCAGGAACTAGGTTGTTTTCATTGTTTGGCTTCCATAACAATAAGAGTGCATACATCCTTTTAAATTAGTATTTTTATATTCCTTTGGTAGATACTTAGAAGAGGAATTGCTGGATCCTAGGCTAATTCTATTTTTAATGTCCTGAGAAACCTCCACACTCTTTTTCATAGACATTGAACTAGTCTACATTTCCATGAACATTATACCCATGAACATGAACCTATGGCTCCTATTTTCTACATACCCTTGTCAACACTAGTTATTTGTTGTTGTTTTCATAAGAACCTTCTTAGAGGTGTGAAGTGGTATCTTATAGTTTTGATTGGCATTTCCCTGGTAATGATATATTTGTGGGCCAACTGTATGTCTTATTTAGAAAAGGTCTACTTAGCTCTGATAGCCATTTTTTATGATATTTTACTTGTTGAATTGCATAAGTTCTTTACAGATTCTAGATATTAGCTCCTTGTATGTATGATGTGCACCCTCCCATTTGGTAGGGTATCTTTTTATTTTAATGACAGTTTGTCTTTCACTGTGAAAAAGCCTTTAGATTTGATGTACTCCTATTTGTTTATTTTTGCTTATTTCCCTTGCATTATAATGTAACAAAATTTAGAGGTCAGAAATAAATCCACACTTAAACAGACAGTTAAGACAAAGGAGCCAAGAAAGGCTGATGGAGTAAGGGAAGTCTATTCAACAAATGGTGTTGGGAAAATTGGACAGCTACATGCAAAGGGATGAACCTAGACCACTATCTCACATCTTACACAAAAATTCAAAATGTACAAAGACTAGAATATAAGACCTGAAGTCATAAAATACATAGACAGAAACAGGGACAAAACACTTTGGTATCAGTGATGTCATTGAGGACTTAATGACAATGGCAATATAATCTATTTTAAAGACTAAATTTTTCCTATGATAAATGTGTAAGAGTATAGATAATCTATAGTAGTTTACATATTTTATAGATCATGTGGGAAAAGTTCAATAGGTGTTTTCAGATTATTGTAAAGGTTTTGTTTTTTGTGTTTTTTTCTTCCAACTATCTGCTTCCAGGAGGTTAAGTAAAAGTTGAAAAGCCCAGTTGTTTCAGAAAAAACTATTTTCCCTTATCTCAGTTCTATTTAGTATGGTCAAGAAGACTGGTTTAGGCAGTCTTTACCTTTAGAAAACTGAATGAGTGTCAGAAGATCCATCAGAACGTGTTCAACGTGGTTAATGGCTATTTGACACATTTTACTTTCTCAATGTCCTAATCTTTTAAATCTTAAAATTAGAATACTTTCAGTGAGAAATGGATATGACAAATGCTTTAAAGAGATTAAAAGTAAAATGGAATTGGTATTTAATATGAAAATACTAGTAAAAATAGTATTTAAGTACAAAGATGGTGTGACTTGCTATTTAAGAATATTACTATCCAGAAAAGATGTAGGACATTTTGATTAAAAAAATCAAATGTCAATTAGGTTATGTATTTGTCACTATGGATATTTCTCTACCACTTTACTATTAAACTAAGAGTTCACTAAGAAAGTTTCATTAATTCAGAATGACTGGATGGGAAGCATACTTTCAGGTTACCTGATACTGATAATGAAATTTAGAATTTGAGTAATTTAAATAGATTTATTTGAATTCATCGCTATTGCTTTTTAAACAGGCTGAAAATATGTTCCTTCAGATATAATTCTGTATCTTAAAATTATTAGTTTGGCTATAAAAAGATAAGGTTAGACAGTAATCCTTATCCTTTTTAGAAGGCACTACAAGTGGAAAAAGCTTTACTTAAGCTTATTTCCAAATTATATTTTCTAGGCTTATAGAGTTTCATTGCTTTAAAAAAAAATACACAAATAAGAGAACCATTTAGCAAGAAGAGCTTTAGACATTTAAATTCCTCCTTAAAGGCTTGGAATATTAGCAATCAAAAGCCTAAAAACCCTATCTAGATATTGTGTATTTTATGCTGTAGAGGAATACTTTTAGAATTTTGAGCTTAAATATAGATTTTTCTTCCAATATGGTAGTGTTTAACTTTGTGTTTACCTCAGGGTGAGAGGTACTAACTGGGAGAGGGCACAAGGGAAACTTCTGGGTCACTGGAAATGCTCCATTATCTTAGTCTTGTGTTACCATAAGAGTATGCATATATAAACTTTGCCTAGATGTACAGTGAAGATTTGTGTATTTGATGGTATGTTATACCTTTAGGAAAAAGTAAACACTTTATGAAATGCCACCAGTCATTGTACAGTGAATGATTATTATAATTTTTAAGTCAAAATATATAGGGGAAAACATCTGAAACTTATAACATAAAGACTGTTAATCACTTTCAGCAACACCTGAATTATGTCTATTGAAGCTAGAGCAAAGCTTCAGTTAAGACACTGGCAGAATATTATGTATCAATTTAACTACACAGGACAGAAGTGCCCTAATAGTTCAAGGAACATCTAGAAGATCAGAACATGGCCCAGTAAAAGACATGACTATGGCATAATTGTTTACAGTTATCCATGCTTTTTGCTGCTTCTTGCTGTTTGGGATTTTGTCATTGTACTGCTTGGACTTCCAAAAGATGGGAAAGGAGAAGAATTAAAGTTAAATTAGGTTTGTTTCTTGTTTTCAACTGTTGTTTTTAGTGTGCTAGAAAACTGAAGTTATGATTATGATTTTAAATTGTGCATTGCACTTTCTATTAAGGGAGAAAAGAATGATTTTTATGCAGGAAATATAAACACTTCATTTACCTCAAGTGTTTTTTACTTTTGCTCAGAACTATATTAATTCTCATCTGCCCCAAAAGCTTGAGAGGATTAGCTGCATATTGTTCTATATTAGTCAGTATTAAGCATATGATGTCACCTTGTTTCCTCCACGCCTCAGGCTTTTTTTTTTTTTTGCGGGGGGGGGGGGGGGAAGCTGGGATGAGGATTTTTTGGACCAATTCTCAAAATTCTATGGCTTTAATACCACGAACTGACACAACGACTGACAACCTTATACTCCCAAACCTATCTGAAATGGGTCAAATACCTAAGCAGCTGCAAAACAATGCAATCCAACTAGCAATTCCTCATAAAAGAGAAAGGGGGTGTGATTAGGTTCCAGCTATTAAGCAAGTTATTGCAAAAACAGTTTGGTGGTTTGTTTCTGCAATAGGCACAGTTTCAGCTAGTATTCTTTCTCTGAATTAGCTCCAAAAAAAGGACAAGGCTACAAGAAGTAGGATGAATAGTGAAAGCGTGAAGCAACTGGGGCAAACCTGAAGGGCTCTTACGGAGGTCTTTATACTGACCCTCGGCTTGGGTTATTGGTTATGAACCCTGCTGAGGAACTATCGAACGGAATTCATATGAGGCTTATCGAGCTACAGGAAAGGAGATGCAGGAGGGAATAGAAGCTTCTAATAAAAGAAACGCAGCAACAATAGCAGAGGAACAGCTCTGCCTGGTGACGTAATGGCTGGCAGCAATCCAGCCTCAGCAGAGCTGCTGCTACCTCAGCATCCAAGCAACCTCTCTCAACACAGTCCAGCTTCGGCAGAGCTATCGGGGCTGTTACTTCTTGCGATGCCACTTTGTGGGTGCCACAAACACCTTACCCTCGGGTCTTAGATCACCGAACAAAGGGTTGTCCTGCTGTTTGAAGTTGTCAGAACACACTCTCTCATTCACGGTATCCCTCAAGCCCCACAGTAACCGAGTCCATCACTTGCTGAAGTTCAGCGCAAAAACTCCAGGAGTGCCTCAGTTTCCCCAGGCTGCGCT
>PVHY01009521.1:0-56005 GCA_004024945.1 Uropsilus gracilis
CATCGCAGTCTGGATCTCTATCACACCTTGCTTTGCTTTCAAATTTGAATATATTTCATGTTAGCTTGAAACATCCAAAAGAACATTCATCCAGGACACCACCTCAATTTACTATGTGGGAGAATACATCTTTCATTTTGATAAAAAATTAGTATGCATTTCTCTATCCATTTTTGTAAAATTTTGAGTGAAATTAAAGCAGTGAACAGTGAGCATTTTAAGCACTGAGCATTTTAACAAACAATAATTGTAAGCAGTGATCATTTTAACAAACAATGAATGATAAAGAAAACCAGGATGTACTCAAACATTTCACTGAAAATAAATATGTTAATGATTTTGTGGGAGAGAATAATAAAATTCCTAAGTAGAGAAGAATGGTAAGTATGAAGATCAAAACAGACATGTAGTTACAGTGATCACAATTCTGATAAACTAGGCATAACATAGAGAAAGAGAAATACAAAATAATTTGTATTTGCATAGTGGAATGTTTATTTTATTTACTATCTAATAACTAATTTGGTATTGTTATTACACTAGTTTACAAGAAAACTGTAAAAATAGCTACATTTTAATTTCATTTAAGTGTTGTGATACTTTTGAAATGAAATTTAAGTAATATTGAGGTTTAAATCTCAAAAATTTCTCTTTTGAAATATTGGCCCATCATTTCATCTTAAGAGTAAATGATACACAATTATGAAAAATTCATTAGGGAAAGTAGAATTCTAAAGCTACAAAAATTCGCTGATTTTTTTCCTCACCAGGGAACAATGAGGCCTGATTCTTTTTTGGTAAAATGAAATGAAATTTAAATTATTTGCTAATAATTGTGCAATTTCATAGATGGCCAGCAGATGTCAGGCTCATACCATCTTATGCAATATCACAACCCTGTCATTAGCCACTGGGTCAAGTCTTAAGATGTTCAATGAAGTAAAATATCAGGCAATAAGAGTAAAATATATTTTACTATTCTGGGAGTGTAGAGAAGAACATACATGGCATGCCGCTAGTAAAGCTATATTTATTGATCCACTGACTGAAATGACCAGGATTGGAAAGCTATTTTACATTATTTATTCATAGTTGAGCAAAAACAGGCTGTTTAAATAAAAATTCAAAATAATTTTATAATACTGTTCACTGTGAGCAGTATACAGTCATCATTTACATGTAAGTACATACACCTATTCATATATATTTACATGTAGATGAGATTGGGTGTGGTCACATAAAAGAATGATTTTTAAAAAATATGTGCCTATAGAAAAGGCATAGCATTGTTGACAGTTATTCTTTATTGGTGGTGATACTGTTTTTTAAATGTTTCAGTTCTTGGCATCTTTTTTCTCAAGTTTCTAAAATATTTATATTTTATGTATGTTTAATGCCCCTATTAGAAACATAGATTTTTTTAAAGAAATATTTCTACATAATATTTTAGTTTAGGGCAAGCTCTTGATTTACGGGAGTGTTAGTTTTAGTTAAATTAAGAGACTAAGGGTGCAGAGTGACTTGCTTAGTTCATCATTAGAGGGGTTGAAGTTTGCAACTAAGCTGTATGCTCTAAACTCTACTACACCTAAAAATACTGAATGAATGGATGACTTTTAAAAGTGATAGTTACTTTGAAAATTATCTGGATACAAATCTCAGTCGATGAAATTTAAATGTAAAGAAATAAAACTTAAAGGTGTCTCTGTCTGTAACACGTTGGATCTGGAGGGGTTTTCTGAGTCTGTTATGTTTGTGAGCATGAGAATTGCTAGGCTGCCTGCTGCATCCCACCAGCATAAGGGACTCCATCTGAGGAATCTTCCAGACCTCTGTCTATCCGTGCACCGCGGGAGCTGTTTTCCCCTGGGGTCTTGTTGTTTCCCGGATGTTCTGTCAGAAAGCAGCATCCACATCCGACTGTCCTCAGATCGCCCCTTCTGTGTGACGTTGTTGCTTTCTCAGAGCGCTCTAGGCCAGCAGAGGACTTTCGCTGTCGCCCACATCCTCTCATCACTTTTGTCTAATGTTTCCCTCTCCTGAAGAAATGAGCACTAAACAGAAACTGAAGTAGCTTGGGTATTGCAAAAGGCAAAAGGAGGGTATAGGAGAGAATATCAGGGAACATATATTGATTATTATTTTGTAAATATTTTCTGACACATCAGAGAGTGTTATATTAAATTCTAATATTTGATATTATGTAATAGTGTTAACTATTAAATTATAAGGGCATGAAAATTTAAGTCAATTGCATACCTACTACAGAGACACAATTTTATCTTAATTAGTATTAACATTGCATCGTCAATTTATATCCCACAGTTTTATGAATAAGAAAATTTTTATTTGTATGTAGGTGAATAGCAGCTACAAGAACACTGACATTTTAAAATTTCTCTCTTTCTTTGTTGACAGGTTGATTCATGTTTGCTTTAGCACAAATTCATCTTTCTCCTACTGCTGCTATTTCTCCGATCTCCAGCCGTTGATTTTTACGTTGCAGTCTATAAGGTCTTTTATCCAGTTCTATGTGTTTAAGTTTTGTATGCTTTTTGCAATATTTGCATCTTCTTTGCAGTGCAGCTTCTAATTCCCATTATTATGTGTCTATTAAGTGGAATTATTATTTATTGTTTTAGTATTAGTGTATCCCTTGTCTGACTGAATAAACTCTGAAAGCTCCTGGGGATTATATTGTCTCTCTCTTTGATACTAATTCAGGTAGGGTAATACTTACCTGCCAGGGGAGATACCATTTGGATAGGGTACTGCTAAAACTAAGAAGTTCTTATTTGGAATGTTAGGCCTTCTGAAACCTGGCAATAGTTTTCAGCTACCTACTGAATCCTATTCCTGAACTTGACCTTGCTTGTCAATCACTCCCTTTGGGTGCCATCAAGGATTTGCTATTTTCATTTATTTGTTTACTTGTTTTTTGATGTGAACTGACCACATAAGGTCTATGCACCCTGGTATAAGAACTAAATTTGTTGTGTGTTATAACACAGAAGATGATCATGTCCGTCTGTATCATGCTAGAGTAGATGTCCATATCATTGGCGACCAGGATATATAATCATATAGCATTCTAGTCTAAAATTCCCAAACTAAAAATTTATAAAGAATAGAGAGTGCTGATCTTGGAAATAATAGATTGTTTTTTATGGGAGAAACCATGTTTAGAAGTGCTGTCTATTTTTCAAACCTTCCAGAAATGTTTGTGTAAGAGGGTCATTTGCATAGTCCTGAAAATAAAAACTCTGACAGGAAGTGTTGCAAATGCTGTCATCAATGACTCAAAGATTTTCAAAATATTTTTACCTTATAAAGTTCTAAAAGGAGCTGGGTACTTCTCAAAAATATAATTCTAAAAGACTCTTAATTGTGAAAGCATATAGAAAGGCTTGTAATTGAACATTGTCAGTTCTGTATACTAAAAACCATTTGTTTATTCAAGCAACCATTAGCTGACTACACATGATTTTTAGTCTTTTAAAAGTGCTTATACTCAGTGTAACCTTTATCTAAAAATTCTATGAAATAATATTTGAATACAGCTTCCAATTTGTTTTAATATTGCTGGTGATTATTTTTGGTAAGCTTTTTTTGTTTTTTAATTAAATTTTCCTTTTAAGAATTTTAATCATGGACTTGAACTAATTTGGAAGGGACTCAAAATATTCTGAATGACCATAATTATTTCAAGCAGTTAAGTGGTAGTCTACCTTATGCAAATGTTTCTGATGACTAGCAGGTCTACATGAAAAGAAAGTCTTAAAAGGCAGTAATATAAAGCAACGCAAAATGAAAAAAACAAAAATTTATGTACTAGCAGTTGCAAGTCACACACTACTGAAGAAGGAAGGAAAAAAGGAAAAGATTCCTCTCATGAAGCTTGATCAAATTTTCCAAGCCAGTGTTTCTAGTTTCTCATGAAATGGCATAGAGCAATTTGATTCTTGGGCATCTGTAACCCATATGAAAAGCAGTCTGAGCATGGAATCATCTATAGAAAAAGATAAGTGTATGTGACAACAGACCAAGTTTATCTATTGAAATCCAAAAAGGATAGAATGAATGAAGATTTTTATGGAGACTGTATTTCCTTCCAATTACATACGGCCAGACTCTTTAAACCTTCAGTGAAGACTAATTGTCTTCTAATTGACCACTATTTGTTCTAGCTAGAGTTGGTTTTTCTTTCCTTTCTTTCCTTTTTATTGCTTGGCTTATGGCATGATGTTGGCAAAAACAACATTTATTTATTTGAGAAAATTTCCTAGGCAATCAGTATTCCCAAAACATTCAGAACATCTGCTTGTGTTTTTGAAAGACCATATTATTGATTTCTATCTTCAAAATTTTTCTTCAGTTCTATATAAATGTCAAATATTTTTGCACAGCACATCACCAGATAATGTACGAATGATTTTGAGCCTATAAAATGAAGAATAATGGTCCCTTAAGATATTTTAAATAGTGATATACTTTTTATAATTCCTGCTGATTTTACATTATGATCAGGCAATTGATGTAAACATATTTTCTCTAACATCCAAAGCTAACTTTTAATTGGACAGATAAGAATCAACTTTTGAAACTAAAAAGAATAATATGACATTATTGTAAATTAAAAGAATCTCCTCTTCATAAGTATGAGTTATAATCATCTAACCTTGCACCCTCACTTTTTTTTGCCATAACATACTTGACTATAATATTATATAATATAATGTTATATCTATTTAAGAGCACAATTTATTGACTTGAATTTATATATATTGTGAGATGATTGCTGCAGTAACGCAAGTTAACACTTGTCTTCACACATAATTGAAACTTTTTCTCCTGGTGATGAGTGCATTTAAGTTTCTAGTCTCTTTGCATATTCAGATGTGTAATATTTTATTAACTATTAATAATAGTTAATTATCTACTATTAATTATAATTGATTAACTACTACTAACTATTATAATTAACTTATCAGTAGTTAATAAAATATAAAATAACATTATTTTCAACTATAACTATAGTCCCCATGTTGTACATTTCATCCTTACCATTTATTTATTTTACAATTAGATTTTTGTACCTTTTGACTTCCATACTCATTCACCAACTCCTTATCCACCCTCTCTGGCAAACACTGATGTATTCTCTTTGTCACCTTGGTTTGTTTTTGTTTTCTAGATCCCACATTTAATGAGGCAATATGGTATTTGTCTTCTGTCTAACTTATTCCACTTATCATAAAAACCTTCAAGACCTATTCACATTATTGCAAAATGGCAGGGATTCTTTTTCATGACTGAATAACATTCCATTACATGACACAGCTTCTTTATTTATTCATCTAGTAATGGACACTTACAATAGTTTCATATTATAACTATTGGAAATAATGTTCAATGAATATGGGGATACAAGTATCTTTTTAACTTAAAATTTTTATTTTCTTCAGATAAACAGTTGTTCCCCTCATGAAAACAATTCTCAGAAATGGAATTGTTAGATCATGTGATAGTTCTAGTTTTAATTTTTTTGGAGAATCTGTATACAATTTTCCATAATGGCTGCACCAGTTTACATTTTCACCAACATCGCACAAGAATTTCTTTTTTCACATCCTTAACAACACTTGTTATTTCTTGTCTTTTTGGTAAGAATTACATGAAAGGTAATATTATTGTAGTTTTGATGTGTCATTGAATCATCATGGATATTTGAGCATATTATTATATACCTGATGACCATTTGTCTTCTCCCTCTCATCCTTAATTCTACTTAAGAAACTATTTCTATAAAGCTGTGAAGATCTTTCTGTCATGCTAACAAGCTATCTTAAATATTTAAGTCCAATTAACCAGGCCCATGAATATGGAGTCAAGTTTTGCCTTCTCCCCTTTTTTCGGTATTCCAGATTTCTACAATGGAACCATCACATTTTATATACTTATTATCTTTTATTGTTGTGACTTGGATACTGAGTTATGTTAGAAAGTCTGTTATGGCAAATAAGTTTTTATTTATATACAACAATAATTCCTCCATAGGGTAGTTTCCAGAAGTAGTACTACATTATGATTCTTTTCTCCTCTCCTTCCTTTTATTTCTCACATATTTCTCTTATATTTACAGTTCAGTCAGATGGAATCAGGGACACAGACAATAGAATATGCTCTGTGATTGCAAAGATGAGCTCTAACTATGCACCAATTACTTTTAAGATTGTAACAGGCCTGATCAGTACTAAACACTTAATGGTTGAATGAAACATTATCTACAACTTCTAGATGAAGAACAAAAGTAGCTAATTGATCCACAAGGGGATTGAACTTACAACCTTCACTTGATTAGTATAGGTCTGCATATACAAAGGTAAAAACCAAATCTCATGTTTTTTATAAAAAAGCTTTTAGCAGCAACAATTTGGATGGAATGTTTCCAAAATAATACCCTTTTTAAAAAGGAAAACTACATAGAAAATTAAAAGGTGGAAATGCTTTAAAAGAAGAATGTATCTCACACAACAGAACTAGCCATGCTTATCAGGCTGCTGAATCAAGTCTGTGCTTGAAGTCTGACAGAACAAGTGCTCTCTTGGGCCCTAAGATGTCTGAAGAAGTGAATTCCAGCTTGAGCATATAGCCTTTTGGGGAGGAAGTCAGGCACAGATAGTGTCACATTGTTCAGGGATGCCCCTTGTCATTGAAGGAGGCAGCAGAGTGTGATCAACTGTTGAAAATGTCTGTTTATTTGTTCCTAATTTCAAGAATATTAGAGAATACTTCCCTGCACTGACTTGTCTTTATATCAAAGTCCTCTCTTCCATAACATCACCAATAATGAAACTATTCCCTACTCTAAGATATAGAATGTTCCCAAGATCTATAATATTTTAAATAAAGCATTCTAAATAGAATATTGCTCTTCTTATTTTTGCAGAATCTCAAATTTGTCAACACCCCACCCCTCCCCCCAAGCAATAATGTTGAAAACTGTGAGTTTTGGACAATAATGTCATACCAATTAATTATGGCACTGAGAAAGAACACATTATTACACGCACTTACATTTTTAAAGTGAGAATAGAACAGAAGGATATTTTTTCATGCTTGGAATAATAAGAGTCATCATTGTTTGTTGAGTATATTCTGTTGCTAGGTACTATTGGTAACATGGTATTTCTTTTTATTCTGAGAAAACATCTACAAGAAAGGAAATGCAATTTGTCCCTTGATGATGGGTATGGGAGTAAAGCTTAAAGTTTGAGATCTGCTCGTTTCCATAAAATAAAAGGTAAAATTGAACTTTGACTTGAGGTCTCAGATTTCAGGCATTCTAGACAACAATCAAAACTTGAAAAGTTGAAAATCTGTATTTGCTACTTTAATATTTTACCTGAAAAAATTTATCAAGAATTTTAGAATTAGAATTTTAGAATTTTTAGGCTAAGAACAAGACTATAGCTTCCTCATAGACCTCACTTATTCTGTGGAGGAAAAAATGAGAGGGAGAAAGAGAGACAGAGAGAGACAGACAGAGAGAGAATAAGGCAATATGTGATGATGCTTTTGTTCCAGATATCTCTGTTGCAGAGTTCAAATCAAAAACTGTACATGTACATGGAAGAATTCACGTATTCTTTGGAGGAAAATATCATCAAAAAGTGGAAGGGGGAAGAAAGATATAAGCAATAAAGGTAGAACATTATGTAAATAGAGCAAATACCACAATTTGACTAAAAGCTATGTCAAACAAGTAAAAAATCAAAACTCTAAAGAAAAGAAACCCATTTCTGAGCTGAATAGAAATAAATCAGTCTATTATGATTTCTCTCACATTGCCTCTAGTCCTTTTTGTAAGGGAAGCGTTTTCACTAATAGCCTCAAACTTGGAATAAACCAGGGCTGATTTTTCTCTCCCAGAACTTCTGAGAAGCATAGTGGAGACACCTACTGGTAGGAAAAAGGGGAGGGAACTAATAGGCCTTTGGAATTGACAACCAAGTGCTACATTTTGAATGGGGAAATGATCAAAGGCTCAATATTTCTTCAATACAAATAACCTATCTCCTCTATGCACCCCCATCCCAAACTTGGTGGTGCATAGATTTGCCAGGAAAAAAAAAGCTTACACACAAATTATTAATTTTTTAACCCATACTAAAATTCGGCCACTTGTATTATTTACTACAGGATATATAGTTAAATTTGAATTTCACATAAGTAACAAATAGTATTTTAGAATATTTATACCCCAAATATTATCAGGGACATACTTACTAAAATTACTTATCTGAACTTCAAATTTAACTTGCAACCGGTATTTTACTTGGCTAAATCTGGCAACTCTAGTAAGGTAGGATTTTTAATGAAAGAGGAGAAAAGAAAAAAGGAAGAGAGAGAGAGAGATAGACAGACAGACAGACAGAGACATACAGAGAGAGATAGAGAGACAGCATTAGGTGACATGTGGTTAATCAATTTTGTCCCACCCCAGATATCTGTGTTGCAGGGCTCAAACCAAAAACTGTACATGTACATGGAAGAGGGCAACTGTCTCTCCAACAAGAGCTTGGAGCCAGTTGCACATATGGAAGAGGAAAGGACAGAATGATAAATCAGGATTTGAAAGGGGTTGGCAGCCAACCCAGGATCAGAGGCAGCCCCCCTGGGGAGGTAGATAGATATTGGAGGCTAACTTCAGAGGCTGGAGATTGGAGTTTCAGAAATAAAGAGTTACAGATCAGAAACAGGAATCAAAGGTTGTTCACCAAGTGGGTGACTGAGTTTGCTACTCCTGCTTTATGCTTTCAGGGTCTCTCTACTCCCCCCACTAACCCCTTGCTACCAGCTCCCAAAAGCTCCTGCTCAGGGAGGGATTAAAGCTCCCTCTGTGGGCAAGAACATGGTAGTACTACCAGGCAGAGATAGTGGAGAGCTCTGGATGGCACTGTGACAATGCCTTTGTGGAGCTGGAAGACAAGAGCTCTAGCCAGTTTGAGAGTTCAGGGCCTCATGACTCAATCTGTGGGAAGAAGTCAAGGGACAAAGAGACTGAAGGAACTGATCAGACAGGCGCTGAAAGAGGTGGGAAGGCACAGTATAGGGGCAGTAAACTGAGGTGCAAGGAGGAATTCATGCTTCACTGCACTTGAAGCAAGTTCCTGACAGCGCTGGAACCAGTTGCTGCAGCAGGTGTGTTCTGGTCACACAGATGATGTGCTAGGGCTAGTTCAGACCTTGGTGGCCCAGGGAGAGCTAGTACTGGTGCAATGGTTCCTCAAGATCATAAAGTCTGAGCAGAGAACAGGGCCACATCTCAAGGCTCCCCTGTTATTCTTACACTAATTTGGAAAAATAACCAAATTTCAGGATTAAATGTAAAGCAGAGACCATGCAGTCTAACAGAGACAAGTTGAAAATATTGGTTCTGTTTTAATAGAACTCATACTGACTGAAGAATATGCTATATATGGAGATGTAAAAGAAATTGAAGTGTGGGACCTATTATAACATAAAATCAAGATAAGTTAACATGACAGAATAACACAAATTTTTGTGTATGAGGTGCTTGAGGGAAGGAAGATGAAAATATGTGAGAGTGCTAAATGTCTTTTTCCTTCAAAGCTAGAGCTCATTAGACAGAGAAACATGGAGTGAAGAAATATTCCATTTCACTTTCTTAGTTTTATCTCTTCTTTATTAAGTATAACAAATGGGATGTTTTACATTTTAAAATTTTATTCTAATCTCACTTTAAGAAGAGAATGATTAGGCTCTGTCACCACAGACTTGCAAACAAGGCAGCTGTGCCTGAGCCTACTGGGAAGTCCATCATTATAGGATGCCCAGAACTCTGGGGCCAATGTCCAGAATAGGGCATAGACTTTGGGGCACCAGATCTGTGTCAGGCAAGATCAAAAGTTAAGGCAATTTCAGGGTTTCATTATTCTTGTGGCCAGTGCCTTTGTATGGTAGATCCCAGATCCCGAGTTTCTTCCAGGAGATGATGGCTGACTTCTTCTCAAGGTTTTCCTGGGAAGAACAGTGTGTGTCATTGTTTTTCTTTCTAACCTAGCCCACCTACTGAACTCTGCCAGGGGACAGCTGGCCCCTTTACCCAAGCTCCTCTTCCAGAAAATGTGTTTTGATTACTATAGGTGGTCTCCAGAGGGCAAAGGTCTGCAACCCACGGGTGGAGGTAGGATAGCAGTGGAGAGGATAGCAAACAGGCACCCACCCACAGGGGAGCCTGTAGGATAAGCTGTATGGTTTCAGGTGTGTGTGGGGTGTAAGAGTGGGAGAGTTGGTGCAGAGGGTGGGGGTGGAAGGATAAGGAGTAACAAACCTGGATATGCCTAGAACCAGCAGAGGCTCAGACAACAGCAGAAAAAGGTCTTAGTTTTCCTGACTCAACCATTCTCTTGGGAAAGAGGATCTCGCGGCATCTCATGAGATTTCTGGGTCTTCAGGGATGGCCTAGTGTCCCCAAACCCTGGATAGCTGGGCTACTGTTGTCTAATGTTCCAGGCACTTCCTTAGGGAGTCTGACTTAACTATCAAGTGAATGCCAAATTTCATGGACATCTTCCCTCCCCATTCCCAGTCCAATTCTGTCTAGATGAGATACCTATGGGGGATGGGCTGGGGGTGGTAGTGATAGCTCTGGTACATACATACAGATGGTGAAACAGCATGAAGCTACTTAAGGAGAGCAAACTGCGTGTGTACCTGCTGCAAAACCAGAGTCTTCTAGAGAACACAGACCTGGGTACTGTGATTTCGGATTTTGGTGTTGACCCCTGAAATCCCAAAGTGGAGTTTGCCCTAAATTTGCTTTATCCTCTGGACACTTTCTTCCTGGTAGCTGTAAGATGTCTAAAATACTACGTGGGAGAACATCTATAGGTGAATTAAAAGAAACTATATTCAATCCTTTGTGGTAATAATTATACTCTTTTTAGTGTTCTAGGCAGGAAAGACAGGTTGTGAGCTAACTTGCTACTTTTGAAAGCCTCTCCTTTCCATGATCCTACACCACATCACCTAATACTTAAATTTTTATTTTTAAACAATCATTATTTGTGGACATTGGGTATTTTTGTTTCAGTATTTTTGTTTAGATATTTGTGACACAAAATAAGTTGAAAGATTTTCCTCTTTGATTATGCTAATGGGGGCAAAAATCTTGATTAACATTTTCTGTGGTTGGTGAGGTATACAGAGCAAACTATGTGCAGGGGTGGGGCTGGAGGTGGGGGTGAAGGAGCAAAGAGTGGAGGGACAAACCAGAGATCTCATTCTTAGTTGCTACTAACTACCTGCAGATCTCTGGGTTCCCTCAGTGTTCAATAGTTCTGTTTTTCTAGCAAGATTTAGTTTTAGGTAGAGAGATACTCAAATATTATTGACTCAGTGGGAAATGGGGTTATCTGTCTACTCACTGGTTGGAGGAGAATTGAGCTGTTGTTTTGCAATATTTTCTTATTGGGATATACTTAATAGGTACAGTGATTCTATAACTTTACAAGAAAGTATGGGCCTGGACATGAACTCAGACCTTACTAGGGTTTGAGTTTGGATATGTTTTCCAAAGGAAGTGAACCTATACCTACAAGAAGAAAACTAAGTCTTTTATGCCTCTTTCCTATATCTTTTAAACCTATATCTTTTTGAACTAGTTTGCTGTCTTCTCATGCTTCAGATTGCATGACTGGTAGTTAAACTAAGGAATCATTGTATCAATTAGTATGTTTTAATATATCTTTATTATTGTGGCTTGACAAGATGCACGGCGCTAAGGTCTCAAATGGCTGTTTAAAAGCAGAGATGACCTGTATTATTTCACAGTGAATGGAGGGTGTGTCTGTGTATGCTTGCTTGACAATAGACACTACTGTTCATGAATTGTACAAAAAGAATAAAGTGTTTTTGGCAGAGATGGTTGATGACCTGGTATATTCAGACACCCGAAGGGGAAGTAGGTATGAGTTCCCAACTGTGTTCAAGACTAAGAAGCAAGACACACAAAGAGAAATTTTCAACAAAAAGGTTTATTTACAAGAACAGTAAGAGGAAGGAGAAAAGAGAAAGAAAGCTAATTGGCTACCCTGTGGCCACGTATCATTCATCCTGCTAACAAGTGGTACCAGGCTACAAATAGAGGCTGCAGAAGCAGGGGAGGTTCACCTGACCACTCAAATCATCCCTAGTACCCAGCGACTCTCTGGTTCATGAAGTCCTGTTGTTGGCATATGGGAACTTGTAACCCATAGTGGCTGAATATAAAGGTGGGAGTGAGGTATGTAGAAAATGGTGTTGCCCTATGCTGTTTTTTACACAAATTTAGCTGCAACATTTTTCTAATGACTGAATCACAGAATGTTCACCATTCATTCCAGTAATTAGGGAGTAGAAGAGATAAAAGGAAGGTAGTAATAACGTGAAATTAATATTATGTTATGAAAGAATGACATTTTAGTGGTCAGAGTTAGGAGAAGAGATTTGGCAGAGAGATTCATATTGGCTATATAAAACTTTACTCTTATAAAACTTTAAATACAATCTCAAATAAGACTAGAATTTTAAGGAGGGTTCCTTTTCTTATGAAGCTATAAAGCCATTCCCTCAATTCCTTTGAGACAGAGTCTTCAAGGAAAGATTTGGTGAAAACAGATGCAGGTAAGAAGAAAATGTAATTGATTTGTGGTTTATATCTGATGGATGGTGCTATTTTCTTGATGAAGTAGTATTTAAGTTAATCTTCTGAGAGTGAATGAAGATGCTGGAAATTGAATATTTATCTTAGGATGTTATATTTATCAGTAAAATCTTGGACTTATAAATCACAAAAATAATTTTATAACTTTACAAAATATATTTAGTGAATGAAACTAATCTATTTATTGGATTGCATTCCTGCAATGACATTACTTGGATAAATCTATTCATTGAATACATTTGTCAGTATAGTTGCCTTTCTTTGGGTGCATATATGCTGAGAATCATCATCATTCTCTTAATAGAATACCTCAACCAAATGCCAGAAGTTGGATGGGAATGTTGAGATCCTAATTTTGTCTTCTAGATGATGAATGGGATTTCATAACTTCAGAGTAAGTGATTTAGTCGTTTTCCTTCCCATTGACCTGCAAAGCCAGGACCTGGGATATTGTATCTTTTCCATGATTGTGTGCCCCAGTGGGTGTGTGCATGTGTAAGTGTGCACACCTGCACCTAGGAGAGGGGGTAAAGGGGTTTAGAGGGCATGAGTCAACATGATAGAGAGAGCCAGAAACACAGGTCAGAGAAAGAGCATGAAAATTCCTGGGGGGCTGGAGGCCTCGCCTGCCCCCAGGTCTCCCCAGCCCTAGCCCTGGTCTGCCTGATGTGTCTGTGTAACTGCTAGAACCAAAAAAGAACTTATGCAGATTGGTGAGCTGGATGCTACCCCAACAATCAGCCATGAGGATAGTTGTAGCACAGTTGATGACAGGGTGGGATGGTTCAACACAAACTGAGAAGACATAAAAGTGGCATAGACGACAGGAAGGTTCAATATAGACAAAAAACAGATCTATCTTTACCTTTATCAGTTGTCATTTTTAAAGAAACATGCCATCTCCTGAAAAAGAATGGTGAGTCAATAAAATTGTTCAGAATAACTGCATTCTCTTTTTTTCTGAAGAGGAAAGTAGCTAACATGAGTCAGACACTGTACCTGTTTTTTTTCAACTGGTACAGCATGTATTTTAGCATCTTAGATTCCATTTATCTGTATGCTGCTCAGAAGAACTTAGCTTCTAAAAATGTGATATTAGGTTAGCAATATCACTTGTAAAAGTAGATCTAAGGAAAAAGTATGAATTCCATTTGAATTTTCATCTGAGCTTTTTAAATGCAGATCCTCTGACACTTGTGCTTACTGGAACACTTGAGATACTGTTCTTTGACACCATCTTGAACTAAAATAGACCATTCTTTGGATTTTGCATACTCCATGGGAAACCACAAAATATAAGGAGGTGCCAGACGCAAAGATCAGCTAGGCTATAAAAGGACAAACAAGGTACCAAATGTTTTTTCTCTAGTTGGTTATTTTGTGGAGAGTTGAAAGATGGAATTGAGATCATGAATAAGCAAGGGTTGCACTGGAAAACAAAGCAAAGCAAACAAAAAAACCCAAACAGACCTTTAAATGAAGGGGATGTGAATTATATGAGACAATCTTTCACATCCTTGTCGCTTTCCTTCAGGCTTTGCCTTTACGCGGCAATTCTGTGTTATTGTGCAGTCCTTAAGCAAATTATATTGCTCAGGTATTTTTGAAGAAAATACTCTTTCTTAAGGTGGTTAGAAAACTGTCTCAAAGGAAAAATTTAAAAAGATTTTGTGTAGAATGAAAAATCTTGGTTGTTAGCATTTCTGTCAGATGAGTGCATTAATTTACTTTGCTTGAAGCAGTAGTAAGTTCATGTCTGCTTTTTGCCCTTGTATTTTAAATAGCTTTTTGATTATCAGGTAAATTTAAATTTATTCAAAATGCATTTTTCATAACACTGACTAGAGTATTAGAACATATGGATAAGGATTAGAAATTATTATTTTAGTTGCAGAAAATTGATATATTATAAAGGTGACATGGTCCTTTTGAAAAATCTATTTATCATATGGAAATAAAAAATGAACAAAGTTAGCTCATATTCTCTTTTCTTACATTGTTCCATAAATATATAGTTTATCTATATTCTCATATTCCACTAAACCTCCTTAAGAGGATTATATTGCACTCTTTTTCTCACAGTTCTTAGATCTTTATTTCTTTGTGGTAGTAATGGTGAAAACAGGTAATCTGGGAAATGAGAATTGTACCCAGCCATGGCAGCCAAGGAACAGGAACCATACCCAGCCATTGATCCAACAATAGAGGCTGGCAGTCAGGGAATGAGGATTGTTTCTGGCCCAGGCAATCAGGGAATGAAGATACCATGGCTTGTACATTACACTGTTGTAGTACTACTTGTACTACTAATGTACTACTAATGTACTACTTGTACATTACACTGTTGTAGCATTTCCTTGCTAAGGTATAAAAGGGGTTTCACAACTTCATTAAAGTGGGACCTGGATATGATTCCCAGGATCCCTGTTCTGTGGGTTAGCTTCAGGGATTGCTATCAATTTCTTCTGTCTCATTTCTTCTTCATTCTACATGTGACTCCTAACATAAAGCTTTACCTTTTTTTTTTTTTTAGGTTTCAAGACTGTTAGTGAACAATATTTTAATATTGTGATATTAAAGTGACAATAAGTGGTCATCTTATCTACTGGCCTCTGGGCAGAAAATAGTGAAGAAGTTAGTAATTTCTGACCTAGTGACAATTATAAGAAAAATGCTATTTGAAAAATATTTTCAAGTTTGAAATATGGGATGATTTCGTAGTTGCAAATGTAAAAGTTGGAAGGACTCTTAAAGACTGGCTCTGCCAAATAGTCTTTTGACCTGCAATTGAGCTCCTTAATCCACAGGTGACCCAGGCTCTTTGCTTCTGAAAAAAAAATTGACAGTTGATAGCTGTCAAACTTAGGGTACCCCATTCTCACTGCCTTTAGGTATAGTGCTGAGGTGGTTGATTATATGCCTAAACAGGACCTACGTGTCACCATGTGCAATAATGCTTAAATCCTTTGACTTTTATGAAAATGTTTTCATTCCTACAGGAAATTTTATTGCTGTGTCAACATTAGAAATTCCTTCTGTGTGGCTGTTCTCTAACCCACGAATCTGAGAATCAAATTTTTTATGTAATGTGTCCTTGAGGGCAGTTTACGTATTTCCTTTTTATAGAAATTGGTTCTGATTCTTTTACTTTCCCTTTGCTACATTGGTAGGATTGCAAAGTCAAATTCAAATTTGTTCTTCCCTTTTTGATTATCTCAGTCTGAAGTTACTAAAGTATGTGGTGTTCACATATAGTGACCTTGCAAAGGATTTGTTCTATAGCCCCAAACAGCTGTCATTTGCTGTTTGGAGTGAGTCATTAATTTTCTCTGACAGATTGAAGGTGGTACGGGAATTAAGGTGCAGCCCGCAGACCACCTGTCTCAGCAGACATAACCAATGACCTCATTTTGCTTTCTACTGTCCAATCACATTTGTCCTGAATCTCTGAGCAACTGCATGCCTGCCAGCTCTGAAAGTTTCTTTCCAAATGACCTGAATCATGACTAATAACAAATATGTCGGAGGTTTCATCTGTCTTGCATGATAAATAGAGGGTGAACTGATTAATATTTTACAATCTGTGTTTACAGTTACTTGGGGAAATAAGCAACAAGTCATAATTTATTGAAGGCCTGATTTGCTTTTTGTATGCTTTAGAATCTCTTTTCTTAAAAAAAAAAAAAAAAAAAAAACTTTGCATCTTTGGTTTTTGGAATAACCTCAGTGAATAAGACACCCCTTATAGTCATATACCTGTCCAAAGTATTGCAATTTTGCTGACTGAATACATTCCTAATTTTAAGCTACTCCACCAGGTAGTATATTATTTGTACAATAGCCTCTACTAAAATGATAATATGAGTATGAACAAAACACATTCATAATACTTATAGCTGTTGAGGATAGCATGCTAATTAAGTTTAATGATGGATTGGCTGCCCCAACTAAACCCAAATGTATCTGGAAAAGATAGATTTGGTTTCTTTCTGACTGAAAGGTACACAATTTTAGAAAAAAAAAAATTAAAGGTTTATGCAATCATGAGTAAACTTTCCCTAAGAAGAAGAAACAATTAATGATTAAATAACAAAGAAGGGGAACATTAAATTAAATATTATTAGCCATGTTATTACTGACTTACTTTTGCATTAAGGGTTCATGCAATGATGATAAGAAGACAAATACTAATGTTTATAGGGATAGCTCAGCAGTCTAACTCAGTACCAGGCAAGGAGAGTGCCTTGTGAGGGAATGCGGGCTAATGTGAGGCCTGAAGTGTGGATGGGCACGCGACATCTCCTTCATATATGCTTCCTACCTCTCCTTATTGCATGTGTTCAGGTAAAAGTATGCTTTCCTTTCAGGGGAGACTAATTTTCACCTCAGTCAGAAAGTGCTAGTTCAGATTTCTAACCAAGTTTCCCATCCTGTGCCATTGACTCTCAGGGGACCTAACATACTACCATTTTATGGTGAGGCAATTGTGACATTTAGTGTTCAGTTGCTGTCCATCTGGAGATGAGTATGACCCAAACTGAAATATTGTGTTTAACTTCATTTTTTCTTAGTTTTTATGAAGTTGTTTTTTTTTTTTTTTTTTTTTTTATGATCCCAAGGAACGGCCAGTAGTATCTGTATCATCTGTTTTCCAAAAAAAATGAAGAGAATCTAAAACATTAACCATAATCTGACTGAGCAATGAGCAGTTCTTCATTTCTGGGGCTCAACTTTACCCTTAAGCATGTGATCTTTTACGGCTGGATATTTAGAAATGTGTTTAGGTAAACAAAGCCAGAAATAAGCTTGTCTATGTTTGAGGACTTTGATTTCATTATAAGATTTATGGAGAGGGCTACTAATTTAACTTGTAGGTAGCCAAAATTATTTTTACATCCAAAGAGCCACTGTATATTAAAGGCTGGGATAAAGAATTTACAAGATTTTTAGAGTTGGGACTTAAAAATTTTCCCATTTAGGCATTATCTTTGGACTGTGCCTCAAGGTTCCCTGAGGGTTATATTAAATATCTTGTGCCCATGAATTCAGTGGAAGAGTTTAAGAGGATTACCCTGGGTGCTTCCTGATTAAAAAAATAATTATCTAGATAATTGTATTTCCCAGTACACATCCTTGTTTTAAGTAACCAAAGACCAGTTTCTTTTCTATTTTCATTGTTCTGTAGTGGCATAACTGGTACAGGAGAAAACTTAGAATCTGAGAAGTAAGTGTAGGCCACAAACACACTTAGGTAATTTTCCCTTGCAAATTGGTAGCCCAGGAATGCAAGTTAGAAAAAGCCTAGCAGTTTTCTAGTTCCTTCAGAGGGTTTAGTATCAAAGTACTTATTAAGGACTTCGGTGAGCCTCCTTTGGGTTTTCTTCCCCTTTCTTTGAATACCCCTCTAATAATTTCTTAAAGAATTGCATTTATGCCATATTTGCTTGATTGTTAACATTTTATAAAGCTGTCTGCTAAGTAGAACTTTGAATTCAAGTTGTTATTTATTAAATCATAACTGTATGATTCTAAGCCATTAATTCCTCATTCCTATAAATCAGAGGAAAAAAGTAAACACTGAAGAATTAAACAATGAAATTGAAGTGTGAGCAGTGAAGCTAGAACATCTCTTACCATATGGTTATGTACACAGTATCCAATAAAAATAAAATGGAAAACTTTAAAGGTGTACTTATAAAATTCAATATACATGATTTGTACAGAAAAAGTCAATAGATTGAATCTGGGGATGTAACCAAACTATGGTGTGGCTCACTGATCAGATTTTAAAGGTAAATACAAGACAATGATGTAAAAACACCCAAAAAAAAATATATATACATATATATATATATACATATGTATGTGCAATCAATTACAAAAGTAAAATTAATGATTAAAAATAGTAAAGGCAAATGCAGGCTTAAACAAAATCAGACAACAGTAGAGATGTAGTCCCCTTAATATAATAGATGAAAATTAAGAAATGCAAAATGTATATAAAAATGTAGTTTCTATCCTGCTTAATCATTTCACTGGATCTTATTTTTTTTGCCGTTGTCCAAAATCAAATGACTCCTGGCAATTTGGGAAGATTATTTATAAACTCCAAGTGAATGTTCAATTAATTTTGAAGAAAAAATATGTTTTCACATATTTATTTATTTATTTATTTATTTTTTTGTTTATCATGTCCCAATTTATTTTGGTCTTTGCAAAATTCTATACAGAAGTGCCTCACAACTAGAAAAATTGAAACTGCAAGTTTCAATTCAAAAATTCACATTGCTTTTGTAAACTTTGTTTTTGAAATTGTCCTATCATAGAAAAAATTTTATTATATAAGTAATATATATATATATATATATATATATATATATATATTTCACATCATTATAATCCCCGGGGGTCACCCACCACCTCCCCTCCCTGGCTGCTCCAGCTGGTCACCACCCCCACCCCCCCATTGTGTACTTTTTTTTGTTTGTTTTTGAGATTTTTGCCTGTGGAACCACAGGTTCACGGTGCCTGGGGTACCACAGACTCAAGCAATCCCCAGCCTCAGTTTCCCAGGTAGCTGAGATTACAGGCATGCACCACCACACCCAGCTATTTTTTTGGAACTAGGGCTCACTACATTGCCCTGGGCTGGACTTGAACCGAGATCCCCAGTTCCAGTCACATCTTCCTAGACTGCCATATACAGGCATGTGCTTCCATGCCCGGCTAACCATTGTGTATTTTTGTTTGGTTGTCCATATATTAATGAAACCATTTGGTTTCTGTCTTTCTTTCTGACTTGTTTCTGCTAATATGGTTTCTTCTAGGTACATCCATGTTACCAAAAATTTATCAAATATGTCATTTTCAATTGATGAGTAATATTCCATTGTGTATATATACCACATCTCTTTCATCCATTTGTCTCTTTTGGGACATTTGGGTTGTTTCCATGTCTTTGCAATTATAAATAGTGCTGCAATAAACATCCAAGCACAGGTGTCCCTTTGTACTGTGTTCACATTTAGATTAACACGTAAAATGAAAAGTACTTCAAGACTAGTAATCTAATAATGTAGTAGTCGTTTCTTAAACTTTTTCTTTGCTTTTTAATCTCCATGCTTACTTGCCAGATTTCCTTGAAAGATACATACCTGTCCTTTCATTGACTCCTACCATTAACAGTTTTCACTGTGTCTAGTCTCTTGGCAAGAATCTAGTATCTTTTTTCTATAACCAGTTGGTTAGAGTTGACTCAGTTGATGAAAAAAAATGTGCTACAGTTTTTTTTTACAGATTTTTGAGAAACTTTAAGGTCATTTCTATATTAAATTGACCCAGAAGTCATTTAAAATCACTACTCATTTGGGAATTCATGGACTGTTTGCATGACATCTATAGGCAGAATTATTTTTTTCCTCTTCCATGCCTTCAAGTATTATGTTACTGACCACTAGACCTGTATTCATTACCAATTATAATAATTATATAACCTTACCTACCTATAATTAACCTATTGAATTATGAAGTTTTGTTTTATTCTTTTTTGCAGCCTCAGTGCCTCTACCTTTAACACAGAATACAGGAGTAATTTCTCACATTTTATTATGCAGAAAAAGTGCAAAATTGATATGCATAGCACATATATCTGAAATCTACTTTAAAAAATTATTATATATATTAAAGCTGTATTATCGATGGTATCTGTATAATTCTATGAATGATGCATATTTATTTTTTGATTGGTCTCATTAACAGATAAGTTGCAAATATCATGATGCTTTTACTAACAAATACGTCATTGGTATTTTCTAAAAATAAAACTTTACCTTAAAACCGTATTATACCTAAAAATTAACATTGTTTCTTATATCATAATGGCCTGTTCATAATGAAAATATACCCAATTGTTTGAGAAACGACTTTAGAGAATTTTAAAAACATATTAACTAAATTTTTGATCAAATACATGAATTCTAAAACCAATTGGCACAGCTTGAACAAATTTTTTTTTAGGGAGAGAAATAAAGAATGTAATTTGCTATTTAAAATTCTGTGTTCTGAAATGTCAGATTAGATTAGAGCATATACTTATGGCATTTGGCATGAAGCCTGCAGGATTTAGTTTATAATTAAAAAAGCTGAATTAAAGCAGAGCAATATAGTTGCATTGGAACTTATTCCAGTAATAGAAAAACCTTAGAAAATAGCCCTAGTAGGAAACAATGACAGGAATCAATCCTGGTAGTTAAAAAAGCATCTGATGCCTTTGCAAAGACATAAGGGTAGTGGAAGGTCACTGCTTATAGACATTATCTAGCTAAGTCATTCTTATCTAATGCTGTACTATAAAATTTCTTGGTTGCATATAAATTGTGGCAGCACATGGAAACTCTCAGGTCATTTTCTACCACTAGCTCACCTAAAATTGCTTACTACAGTCCTGCATTTTAGATCATTGCCATCTACTGATGACTGAAGAAAAATTGTTCAGATATCTATGCATAAAGTGCTGTGTAGCTCTTAAAAGAAACTTCAGTCTTGTTCCCAGAATTTTCCATTCCAACCCCTCCATAGCCTTTGCTATCATCAGCAGATGCTCTTTGTGATTTTTCCTTTGTTATTTTTCCTATTGCTCTGATTAAAGGTGGAAATTGCCATCACATGGTTCCCCTGCTAGAGGAAAATACCTCATTAGCAATATTTTCCTCAGACACCAAGATAGAATAGAGGGAATTCAG
Organism: Uropsilus gracilis; assembly: GCA_004024945.1. Classification (NCBI taxonomy): domain Eukaryota; kingdom Metazoa; phylum Chordata; class Mammalia; order Eulipotyphla; family Talpidae; genus Uropsilus; species Uropsilus gracilis. Next base: position 21,472 of record PVHY01009521.1, read on the forward strand.
AGCATTGTAGTACCATAGGTCTGTGGTAAAACTATTTGATATAAAGAATAAAACAGTTCAGAATGTGAACACATCAACCTTGGGATGATGACTTTGAAAAGCCATTTTACTTTTTTACATTTCAGTTTCTTCATCTGTAGAATGGGACTGAAGCCCCGTGTCTCCCAGAATGATTATAAGGAAGAAAGCAAATGATCTTGGAAACTAGGAGTGTTCTGTGAGCTGCAGACGGCTTCTAATTTATGCCAAAACATATATCAATTTATTTCTAGGGATTTTAGATCATTTTATTTTGATCTACTATAGCCCCAGGGGACTGAAAGAGTCTGGCTTTTTCATTTTAAAAATATTTACATGAACCAAGCTAAACAACATCTGCAATTTTGTTTTGGAAACTCTAGAGGACTTAAACTGGTGATGACAGTTCTCCACATTTTCTTGAATCATCGGCCTTGGGTATTCTAAAGTATGAAAAAGGTTATTTTATGTTTAGCTGTCAGGAGTATTGTGTAGAAGTAAATCCATCTGTTTCCAGGCACATACCTGAAGCCATTGGGATAGAGGGATTGTAGCATTGATTTATTTTTATTGGCAGCCAGAATCTATTGAGAAGACCCTACAGGTAGCAATTTCCTTGCATGCTCTCACAGAATGCTGCCACTCTCTGCAATGGATTGGTTGATCACTAGCCTCTGTAAGAAAAGCATGTTTTCCAGAAAGAGAACCACTATGTAATGTTCTAAATTCAGAGACTGAATAAAAGCCAAGCTTGTTGTTTCAACGGGTAAGTAATGGCTTTCTGTATGAAAACGAATGGGAAAAGATCCAGGGACAGATTCTAAGATAAAGACTCATGGCCTGCCCACAAGAGGTTTCTAGTTTGACAGCAAGAATTAGATAGATAATCAGATAAGTGTAAAGCATGAAATATTGTGAAGATCTTTGTAAAGGTATGTTTAAATCAAGTTCTTTCAAAGAGAAATTCTCATGATTTCTCTTTTTGTTGAAAAATCCTCTTCAACTTGTCCTAATCTTCCTGTTACTGTCTTCATAATGTCAGTTCTCCTGAAGGGGATTGCAGTACAAAGAAAAGCTGTTTTCTCCTCTTTTACAAAACACTCAAATGAAGTATGCTAGCTCTTGGCTTAGAAATGAAAGCGGAGGCATAATGTACAGTGAATATAAAGCAGAATTCACTCCTTGGAAAAACAGCAGCTTTGAGGCATGTGGTGATAGGTATAATCAGTGATATGTTTTGTGTTGCCACTTTATGCCAGATACTAAGCTCTCTTTCCTTAATAGGGAAAGAAATAAATTCATGTTTACACAGTATTTCATTAAAGTTGTCTCTATTACTTAAATTTGACACATGAGGAATGCAGAGACTCATAGATAAAAGAGTTCCTGTCCAACATCTCACAATTAAAATTTCACAAATTATTTTTGAATTAGGTCTTTTGGACTCCAGCATATTCTACTTATTCCATTTAAGGCAATGGAAGATCAGTGTAATAGAGTAGAGAGAATGAAGGACTAAAGCTTCCAGTGATTGAGTCTGCCTGTAGGAAGACACAAGTATAAAATTTGAAAAACATAACTAAGTAAACAAAATCAATGGCATATGTAACCAAGATAAAGTATTAGAAATCATATTTCTACAAATATATTAGAGTAGTTAGTGGGATAGGTGTACCAGAAACCTAAATGTTCATAAGCAATGCCGCAATTTGTAAAAACCTCCAAATTTCAAAATTTGAAGTTTTTTTGGCACCAGGCTATGTATGGCATATACCTTTTTCTACCATGTCTGTTAACTTTTGTATAAACTGTACTGGGCACAGTTATGATCTGGAGCTGGTAAAATACTTTCTGATTGTGTCAGTGATGGTATGATTTGCATTTGAATTAGTAGAGTGGGTAAAGCAGATTGCTCACCAATGCTGGTGGGCATCATTGAGGGTCTGTCTAGAACAAAAAAAGCAAAAGGACCAATTCACTCTTGTTGAGCTGAGGCATCTGTTTTCTTCTGACCTCAGATACTGATGTTCCTGATTCTCATACTTTCAGACAGAGGCAGGGATTTAACACTATCAGTGTACCTAGACCTTTACACTTAGACCTTTAGAGAAATGGCATCTACCATTAGCTTTCTAAGTCCTCTAGCCTGCAGATAACAGATTTTGAAACTTTTGACACTTAATTTGAAACTTAAGTTTCAACAAAATTGAAACTTAATTTTGCAAATACAAAGCAAATAGACACTTGTCAGCCAATGTCTGTGCTAAATTTCCTCTAAGATATATTTTTTATCTATCCCATTGTTTCTGTTCCTTGGGAGAAGTGACTAGTAAGGTTAGAATCTTTTAAATGGGTTTGCTTTGGACTAGGATTCAGATGTCCTTTATGCAAACCTAGGATTTGTCATCATCACATACCTTTTCATTATTATTCTCTATGAAATTTATTGGTTAACTTAGACTAGTAATTTTTACATTCATGTTATGACTCGTTACATGAGGAAATGATGTAGAAAGTAGCAAAATACATTTCTCTAAGAAAGCTTTCACTTCTGTATTTTACTTGCATGGTATTTTGTTGACTATAGTAAAATGTATTTCTGAGGGGGATGGACAGTTATTTTTTGTTGAAAGTTTGCTTTATATTGTTGCTAAATTTGTCCCCAGTCCCAAAATTACTTTGTTCTATTTTATTCTGGAAACCCAAGGATCCTTTCCAGATCATTTTTGTGTTCCTATCTTTAAGGCTGTTGGGAAAGGTCACCTTATTAATAGGATTTTGCTGGTGTTTATAGCACTGTCCCACTCTGCTTTTGCTGGCTTCCTTTTAAATTCCTAATGTGGAATTTTGTACAAGTGCAGCTGCCTTCCCCTGGAACACTGTTCAAAAAACACATGCTCGAGATCTCAACTATAATTGCTTTTCTCTCACCTCAACCCTTGGTCACAAACTTCTAACAACATCTTCTCCCAGATGTTTCAATGTGACCATGGAATGCATTTTTCATTCTGCACCTGAAATCTGTCTCCCTTCCTTTGCAGGTTTAATTTAAAATAGCTTAGAAATGCTGATTTATTTTCTTCATTAATGAGAAGGGTCACTTGAATGGTCTTAATTTTGCAAATACAAAGCAAATAGACACTTGGTAGAAGATTATAAATCACCTTTTTTCAAGCCGGGCACGGTGGGTCGTGCCTGTAAGCTTCAGCCTATGAAGCAGCTGAGGCCAGGGATCATTGTTCGAGTCCCACCGGGGGCACATAGTGAGACCTAGTCCCCAAAAAAATATCTGGATGAGGTGGCACTCGCCTGTAATTCCAGCTACCTGGGAAGCTGAGGCTAGGGATAGCTTGAGTCGGCGGTACCCCGGGCAACATGAGCCTGCAGTTCCGTGGACAAAAAGTGAGACCTAGTCTCAAAAATAAATACATAAAAATTAAAAAAAAATCACCTTTGTTCGTATGCTTTTTTAATTTTTTTTTTGAACCTGAAAGCTTAATTCAATGGTTCTCCAAGTGTAGTGGCTGAACCAACAGTATCAATATTACTGGGACCTTATCAGTACTGCAGTTTCTCAGACTTATTCAATTGGAGACTCTCCTGGTGAGGTCAACGATTCTATCTTTTTCTCAGTACTCTGGGTATTTCTCATGAACACATACTAAGATTTGAAAATATCTACCTCATTTCTCTGACTGTACAGAAATGGCTGCTACACTAATTTATAATAAGTCTAGGACTGATCTAATGAAAAATCCTGAGATCTAATTCTTACTCTTTCTGAGGTGAAGATTACATGAATATCCCAAACTGAAAGCACTTGATAGAATGTTTGGCTATAGTTTATACTTGACACAAGTTTTGTTTGTTTTAAACAACAGCTTATAATTCACTTACCATGAAACTTATTCTCTTAAACTACACAATTCATGGCTTTTAGTATATTCATAAAAGTTACAGAATTCTGCAGCCATTACTCTCCTTCCAAAAGATTCACAGAAACTGATTTTGTTAAAATCTGTGAGAAATGCTAGAGGTTTGTCTAAACCAGAATCTGTAACTCTTCAGGAGAGTTGGAAAATGGTGTTTGCACATGCACATAGCTCAAGAGAGATGCCTCATAGTACGGACTGGTAGGAAAAAAACCTTACAACGGAGGCAATGAGTGTGTTCCAGAAAACTGTTTAAGGCATTTCTTCAACAGAAATGCCTTGTGGGAACATAATAGTAATGATCATGGGCTGATATACCCATTCACCAAAGACAAGTCCAATATATTTGTGTCCCGTTGCCATAACTATCAGTAGCACAGTCTCTTATTCCCCAAATTGTTCTAGTGTAGATAATGAACAATATGCTCACTTAATTAATTAGATGCTCCCAGTTCTTAGTTCTCTCTTGACCCTTTCTCTTTTGCACCCTGACGAGCCTCCCCTGGGACCCCAAATTCTAGTTTCTGTCTCCAAAGCTTGGTAAGACCAATCATGTCTATACCACTGACCATCACTGAGTACATAATTTCACTAGTAAGGGGCCACTTCTTTGGAACCCAATTCATTTTTGTTTTGTTCATAATTCACAGCCTTTTGCTGCTTATTGCTCAATATCTGAAATATTATGTCACATATTTTCAGTTATGCTACCTTGGCATTATTTCTGGGAGTGTCACATCATTGAAGATAGTGGTAGTTCACTCTTTTCCTTTATTAATTACAATTTCTTGTGTGAATGGTAAAGAGAAATGCATTTATTTATTCATCTTTTGGTGGATAGTTTGTTTATTCCAATTTTTAATTATTGCAAATTGCGTATTGTTTGGTGGACGTATGTTCCCATCAAACAAATATTCTATAGAAGAACTTTTGAGAAGGCCGGTGAGAAGGCCGGGCATGGTGGCACATGCCTGTAAGCGGCAGCGTAGGAAGCCAGGCCCGGGGCCAGGGATCGCGGTTTGAGTCCCGCCAGGGCCACGTAGTGAAACCTAATTCCAAAAAAAAATATAGCTGGGCGTGGTGGCGCGCGCCTGTAATCCCAGCTACCTGGGAAGCTGAGGCTGAAGATTGCTTGAGTCTATGGTATACTGGGCAACATGAGCCTGCGGTCCCACAGACAAATTAGCGAGACCTAGTCTCAAAAACAAACAAACAAACAAAAAACCCCAAAACCAAAAACTTTTGAGATAAATATTATGCCTCTCTTTCAGATACTTAGATAGTTTTATGAAGTGTTTTTACTATTTGACCTTAGATCTTCAGGGATTGAGCATTTCAACTCACAATCTCACCAACCCTTGACTTGGATTGTGGGTCTTAAATTATGGCCACTTTGGTGGGAGTGTTGAAACTCCGGAGTTCTTAATGCTGAATGTTATACTCTTTATTTCACAATCTGTTTAAATTAAAATCATATTTTAAACTCTAAAATGTAGTCTAGCTTTAATTGAAAATAAAATCTACACCTGTAAAACTTAAGCACCATTGCATATTCAATCTCTTTAAATGAATACTTAAAAATATAAAGAATATTTTATTGTGATATATGAATTCTAATAAATGTTGATGTATTAGACTACATCATCTCTAAAATATCATCTTAATATTAATAATAATGTTGATATTTATAATTAAAACACTTAAGTGTCTTAAACTTTACTAGTATACTTTGTAATGTATTTACACATTGAATTTATACATTGCATTTTTTAGAAGTTCTTAATCTTTCTAGCCATGAAATTATCATATTTCAGAATACTGAACCTATTAATTTCTTCTAATAAGGAACAAAATTCACTAAGGCATGTTTTCTGTTAGTTATCAGTATTATTTAATACTGATATATTTAATAAATATATTTATTCAGTATCAGAAGTTATATTTAATTTAACTAAGATCTTGTCTTGATTTCTCTGAGTTCTAGTGCACAATACTACTTGTGCACATGGTAACACAACCCTAAGTAATCACACATTGCACACATTGTTTTCAATGATGATTATCTTCTTTGATTGATGAATAATATTCCATTGTGTAGTTATACCACATCCTTTTCAGTCATTCATTCAATGATGGTGTTCTTTATGTAGTTAGTACATGCATATACCAATGTTTATAGACAGGTATCTTCCAAATAGTTTCCCAATATTTCCAAATAGTATCCAAACCTTGTTAACAGGGCAAACTCAGGAAAAAAAAATCAAAACTCAAAAATACTTTTCTACTTTCCAATTACACTATAAAATATTACACTATAAAATATGTGAGACTGTGATGAAAATACTAACTACTATTAAATTTAGAAAAAGTTTCCATACTTAATACAATAGATCAGACTAGTGTCTAAGTAAAAATGATGTTCAAAATATGTGGTTAATAACTGGAATTGATGTGTTTTGGAACCTTAGCATGGAACTTCTGAACCCATTTATGTTTGAACATTTCCAGTGGGAATATTGGCTCTGGGTGTTGGTTGTTAGGTGTTTATTAAAATCTATTGAGTTAACTGTTCCTTTCATATACTATTGATCTCTTTGTCTGTTGGAAAATGTTGCCTTTTTGTTACTGTTCTAGACAACCATAAAGTAATATTGTCAGAGTGACATGAAACTTTTCTTTTTCAGTTTATAATATTATATCTTTTTATTTGGTATTAGATAATCTATTTAACTTGTTCTTGTCTTGATTTCTCTGGATTCCAGTGGTTGGCAATGCTTGTAATAAAGTTTCAAACAAAGAAAAGCTGTGCCAGTTTAAGAGAACTTCTGCAAATGAAATTATGGTTGTATTATTATAAAATTGATATTTTCAGCATTTAACAAAAAAAATAGAATAGCTATGGCTAGTTCGTAGAACATAAATATTTCAGGAAATTTTAAGGACTATCATACTCCTGAGAATCACTTTCCGGAAGCTCTAAAAAACCCAAAACCTCAATAAGGTTTATATATTCAATTCAAAAAACTATTTTCCAGTAAATACTAGATATAAATACATTGTTTTACAAGTTGGTTAAATATATCTTTATTTTGGGTTATTATTATTACTGTCTGTAACTTAGCAATTTTTAGTCTTTTTTTGCATGTTGTATGTTCTAAATATTGTTCTTTTATTTAATTAATTTATTGTTTTTCTTTTCTAAAATTGATTGCACGTATGCATATTTTTTACATTGTTCTATACCTTGAATTTCTCTCACCACCTTGTCATCAGTGAATCATCATCTTAATCTCTGTGCTCATCCCTTCCCTAATTTCACCCTCCCTAAACCTCCCACTTTATGGTTTGGTTCTGTTGTCAGTTTGTTAATTTTAACTTTTTCTTGTCCTTTGTTTATTTTCTCGATAGTCCATATATAGGTGAGATCATTCAATATTTCTCTTGTTTTTTTCTGGCTTATTTCCCGTAAGATGCTTTCTTCTGGGTCCATCCATGTTATCACAAATACATCAAATGTGTCTTTTTGATTGCTGAATAATATCCCACTTTATAAATATACCACAACTTTCTTTTCCATTTGTCTGTTTTGGTGCATTTGGGTTGTTTCCATATTCTGGATATTGCAAAAAGTGCTGCAATAAACTTACGAGTACAGGTGTCTTTTTGTATTAGTGTTTTGGTGCTCTATGGATACATTCCCAGAAGTGGAATTGCTGGATCAAATGATAATTTCATTTTCAGTATTTTGAGGGTCCTCCACAATGCTTTCCATAGTGGCTGGATCAGTTTGCATTCTCATCAGCCCTGTAAAAGTGTTCCTTTTTCTACACATCCACACCAGCACTTGGTTCCCCCCCCCCCTTTTTTTTTTGATATGGGCTATTTTTACTGGTGTAAGATGGTATCTCGTGGTTTTGATATGCATTTCCATGATTATTGATGATGTTGAATGTTTTTTCATATACTTATTGACCATTTGTATCTCCTCTTTGGAGAAGTGTCTTTCTTTTTAGCTCTTATCCCCATTTTTTGACTGGACTTTTTGATTTTTGAACATTATTCTTGAATTTCAGTACAACTCTATGATTTACAGGTTAGGAAGGTTAGGAAGGAAGGCATTTTATTCCTATCTACTACAAAGAGATGAGGCATATCCTGGTAATTAATTTACTGAATTTTCCTTAGCAAATTAGTGGTTATGAGTACTATATCTTTGGTATCTGGCCTCATTTTCAGTTAGATATTATTTCAGATTACATCTTTGTGTGTTTTCATGGACACTTAATAGAAGCACTGTTTCATAAAAAGATATTTTATTCAAGAAATTTAATGACCTTTTCTAAACTGAATTTAGTTGGAAATGATTTCCGTTTAAAAACTCACTGGAGATTAATTCATAGCAAAGTTGTTTTCCCCAATGGGTATGTTTTGTAGCAAATTCAAATGCTCACTGTACTAGAAATGTGCTTATGTTCCAATCTGATTTTATTTAATCAGTTGTATGGTTTTAATTACTTCTCAGAAAATATTCTTGCTTTTTACAACATAATCACAAGATAGTCTGGAAAAAAAAGACTAAGAAGACTGGTTTCTTTAGGAAAACTAATACAATTATTTAATCTTACCTCACTTATACTTGGAAAATTGAAATATATTATTGTAGCAATGTCCCCATGTAAAATTTTAAGTTTTCTTTATTGAATATAGAGTTTCTAGTCTGAAAGAGATCTCTTTTTTGTGTGGTCTTATCCTCTCCTGTTAGCTCCCCTCCCCTAACTCCTTTTCCTTCTCCTGCCCTCACTTTCCTCCTGTCCTCTCCCCATTCCTCTACACTTCCTACCCTACCTCTCCTAGCATAATCTAAAAGGACTGCTCTTTATCCTTTGAATTGTCTTTGCATCTTTGTCAAAAAAAAGTTGAATATATTTGTGGGAGTTGATTTCTGGACTTTCCATATATTACTTAAAAAACAAAAACAGATACCATTCTGTATTTATTTCTGTGACTTAAATAAGTATTGAAATCAGGTAATGTGACTTCTTCAACAGTTCTCTATTTTGGGTTGATTATTCTAAGTCTGTTGCTTATATAAATTTAGAATTATCGTGTTAATATCTACAAAATAGCTTGCTGGGATTTTGATTAGAATTGTACTCATTCTACAGATGCAACCGAGAAGATTTAGGGTGTGTGTTAAGTGTAGACAAAGTTGGAAAAAAACTGACATCTAAACTTTAGTGAATCTTCCAGTTTATGCACATCAAACATCTATCTTTTAGGTCTTTTATTTCTTTTATCAGTGCTATATGTTTTATGCAAGATTTTGTATTATTTTCTTAGCTTTATACTGATGTATTTCTCTCCTTTTTTGGGTACAATTGTAAATGACCTTTTATTTAAAATTATAATATTTCATAGGAAAACTGACTCATAAAGGATGTCCTCAAATAGTGTCCTTTTGTTCAATGACCTTTAATTTTGGTGGGAAAAAAGCAGACCTGGTCATTGATTGAGGAGCTATATTTGTATGTTGTTTTATTGAAGTTGTTTCCAATAACATATTTACCTTAATAACTTCAAGGGAGGATTTATTGTACAAATTTTGAATTTTAGGACCTTGCTATTCTGCCTTTTATTTATTCATTTTCTTGAAAAGTCTCTGGGATTTTCTGTATAGATCATCATGCTATGCGAAATACTGCATTTCTCTAGTTCCTGCTTTCTAATATGTATACCTTCTATTTCTTTCCTTTTTTTTAAAATTTTATTGCATTAAAACTGGTACTCTGAGTACCATGTAAAATAGGAACACTATGATGGGTTTTACTTGCCTTGTTATCAGAAAGCAAGTCACAAATGTTTACTCTTTTAGATATGATGCTGGATGTAGGCATATTTTGTAGATTTTCTTGATCAAGTTGTGGAAATCCTTTTTGTTACAGTTTCTTTGCAGCTTTTATCATTACTGAGTATTACAACTTGTCTAATGATCTCTCTCCAACTAGTAACATTGGCAAATGATTTTTATAATTTATTAATTAATATAGGCAAATGTCCATTGCTTGGTTTAATTTTTGAGTGTTAAACCAGTTTTGCATACATGGAGTAAATCTCATGTGTTTCTGGTAATGTATGCAACTGTTTAGCTACATTATTGTAGTCAGTTTTCTAATATTTTGACTTTCATCTGTGTTCATGTGGGATATTGATTTGTTGTTTTTCTTATGTCTTCATCTAGTTTAGCTACTAGGTAATACTAATCTTACTGAATGAGTAAGGACATGTACCTCCAGATTTTCTATAAGATTTAATGTGAAATTAGGATTATCGATTCCTTACTGTTCAGAAAAATTCAGTAGCAATTTAGGTCTTTTATTTCTTTTATCAGTGCTATATGTTTTCTGCAAGATTTTGTAAACCATACGGACCTGGTGCTTTCTTTTTGGAAGGTTGTTAAGTATTGTTTGAACTTCTGTAAAGAATATAGACTTGTTCATGGGTTTTGAGGGACATGTGCATAAGATGTTATGTACTCACTTTTTCATATAGAATATGTTCATTGTATTGTCCTAAAAATCTCCTAGATTTGACTCTCTTCCTTCCTAACCTTTGGCAATCACTGTTCTTTTTATTGTGTCCATGGCTTTTTCTTTTGTAGAATGACAAGATGTTGGGATCACCCAAGATAGAATCTTTTCCAATTGGCTCTTTTATTTGAATTCATGCATTTAGGTTTCCTTCACTTCTTTTCATGGTTTGATAGCAAATTTATTTTTAATATTGAAAAATATAACATTTTCTGGGTGTACTATATTTTATCCATTTTCCTGAAATGGCCTGAAGGACAACTTGGATGATTCAAAATTTTGTTTGCTTGGCAATTAAGAAAAGTCACTGTAAATATCTACTTGAAGGTTTTTGTGTGAATATACCTTTCATACTATACATAAAGAGCTCACATTAAAAACACAGAGACACTGAATTGGGACAATTCAAACAGCAGTTTTCAAATGACTCTGTTACATAGTTTGGAGTAGGAAAATTAATTACAGTGCATCTTCTTTATTTGCAAAGTATTCAACTTTTGTTACACCTCTGGGAGTAATTACATGGACACATGGCAATATTCAGTTCCTGAAAACAATGGAATTAGACATAAATCAGAGAACAAATATTGATGTAGCATCATCATCTTCATCATATTGTAATCATTATCATAGTGTGATTGATAATTTCCTGTGTCCAAGAGCTTCTTCCCTCTTTCTCATCCCCACTCTTGTTCTTGTACTTAAATAAATCATTGGCAAATTCCTTCCCAATATTACGGGGAAGCCAGATGTTAGCAAAATTTAATGACCTAGTCAAACATATAGCTTGTAATAGTGGTGGCAAAATTAAGGAGCAGAGTAAATTCAGAATATGTGCTTTTAGCCATCATGCTATGCAATAGCACATTTTCAAATGAAATAATAAAATAGCTCAGTACTATCAATTTTTATTTAAGACTGATGATTTGCTTAACTCTATCTGATGAATCATTATTATGAAATATTGACCACATCATTTCAAAACTGTTAAGGATAGTTTAAATTGTTGAGGATAGTCATGCTGAAAAAAACTATTTTAAATTATTCCTCACCATTTGCTATAAAGCACAGAAGAGTCCTGGCTATAAATCAAGACTGTATATTTTATATTAATCAAAATTTAACATTGGGGGATAGTTTTAGCAAAGGATCTGTGTTTTTATCATGAACACAATTGATACAGTTGAAAAATGAACCATTTAATTCAAATAAGATTATGCAAATTCTATAGTGATTTATCTATGTTCTCTATTCTATCAATTTTATGAATAAGTATGCCTGCTTGCTATGTAACTGCCAACTGATGCGTGAGGAAGTCATATTACAAATCACAAGAATGAGTCTCAGTTGGAATAATTTAGTATTATTCAATGTTTTCTTTAATTTTGTGGGACTATGTACTTCCTATAGCTACTAAGTGTGTGATTAAACATATGAATATTTCAGGTGGGAAAAACTTTCTACTGTAGGGGTTCTAGCCAATGGCATTACCACTGAATGCACATCAGTTACTTTAATATGTCAACTTCCTGTCTAGAAATCAAGTCCTTTAGGTCAGTAGGAACCCTCTTACTAAATTCCATGTTCTCTACTTCTTTACTCTCTTATTCATACATTTTTGTCAATTATTGTTTGGAAACTTTTATGAGAATAACTTCATTTTAGGTTCATTTGTAGATGTGTTCTAGTATATCCTATAATGGGTGCTATTTTCCAGTATCCCATTCAGGACTCCTTTCCCATTCTACCTCATTTAACTCAACTCACAATTTTATATGTTGACATCAACTACCACTGCTGCTAGTTTCACTTTTTTCTTTAATTTCATTTGCTTGGGTCCAACAGTTTACTGTAATCAATCTGACAGATAGATTTTTCATTCAACCTATTGACATATCCTGACCATGGTCAAGTGTTGCATTTCAAGCAGTAGAAATGGAAGCTTAGGTCTCTTCCATTCCCAAATTGAGTAATTTAGGAATATATGGTCTCTCTTTTACCTGTGTAGACCTCCCAGACTAGCAGCTTTTTGGTACATTTATCATTCTGAAAAGTTAAATTTCACTAGTTTTACCTTTGCAGACTACTAAGAGGTAATGTGAACTGCCTTTTAAGAAAAAAACAAGTGGATTAGTAACATTCTACTGTTATTCTTGCTTGTCCTTATAAGTTGGTAAAGTAGTGGCTTTTCTGGGGACTAAAGTGTAGGTGGAATTTTCCATTTTCTATGGGTCTGTATTGTGAAATAATAGTTTAGGATATTAGCATTTGAATATGTACTTAAAATGCTGTACAATGCTTTTCTGTCCTTGGAACATGTTCTGACTCATTTTGCTGGGTTCCAGATTCTGAATTCCAAGATGAATCAAAAGTTTTAAAGTACATGAAAGCATTTAGGAAAATATGATCACACATGTTTAAAAAAAGAGAATATGATCTATTGGTCTAATTTTTACTATTTAGTCATATATATATTATATATCTTTGAATGTTTGAATAGAGTATTTGGTGGAAAGATTAAAAAGTACTAGGAATATTACATTTTCTAAAAGATTTTTTCTCCCTCTCTTTGGTATCTGATTTAAGATGGAATTCTCAACACAACTTAGCATCTTCAACAAGTATGTTAAAATTTTTGATGCTAATGATGGGAATGCTATAATAAAATAAGGAGTTCAAATAAGGTGCTCCCATAGAAATATACATAAAATTGTAATTATTTCTTCAAAGAGAATCATGCTACTGCAGTATTTCCAATTATATCTTTGTGATACAACTGAATAAAGAACTCGAAAGTCCTATTAAAATGCAAAATATGTATTAAAAATAACTATCTTTATTTGCCTCTTTCTAATCTAATGAATCTTAGTAGAAACACGTGGGGGCAGTAAATCTTCACTATCTAAAATACAAATTCAGGAAATTATTTCTTCCCATTAAAAAATGTATTATTACCAAAAAGGACTAGATTGGAACTCCAAAACGTCATCATCTTCACTTAGAAAAGAGATCATCAATTCACACACTTTCTACAATAATAGTATTTCTAGTTGTCTTTATTTTCTTAATAGTTTCTGTTATTTAATAGTTTCTTTATTTTCTTAAGAGTTTCTGTCCCAAAATTCAAGAAATGGTGTTTCCTCTCCCCTTTATTTAAAAATCTCTGCTGTCAGCTTATATTATCTGTGGCTGTGTCATCAAAATAATAGTATATAGTTACATTGCTTCTCACATACTAAAAGACTTGTAAATTTTAGTCAGCTGAAATCTGCACTGATTTTTTATTTTATTCATTCATTTATGAATAATTGATACTGAATAATTGATACTCAGATTAGAAGAAATGTGTACACTTACTTTTTGTCCTAATCATATAACATCACTATAAGAGTTTTTTGTTCTTAAGTTTATATGTACAGCCTCACTTGAAAATTCTTATCCTAACTATACAATTAAAATGATTGAAGACAGATTGCTAAATCTATAATGATATCAGAAATATATCTATAATCCTCTTATCCCACTTGACCTCATTCAATAACTCCATGAAGAAAGGAGCTTTGGATTTAGTATAGACGATTCTAAGGATCAAAAAATACAGCGTGATGATCAATGAATGTAATTTTCTATGGGAGCCCATCTCAGAGATGAGAACCTTGTAATTTAATCCTTTTACAAGTTAAGCTCTTTTCCCCTGGCAGGAGGAACAAACTGGGAGCTGACCTGAATAATCAGGGGACCCTAGGGGCGTAGCTCCCCAGACCCCAGGTGTAGGAGTGCTGAAGTCATGAACTGCATCATTATTAAGAAAGATTTGGGGGCCCAGTCGTCAGATTCTTTTATTTTAATTGTAAAGGACAAATTCTCTGTGAAGGAATCACTGGAACATTAGTAGTGAGCTTGAGGCAAGGAGAACTTGATAAACTAGATAAGCTTTACAGCCAAGAAATAATCTTGGGTGACCTGTACCCAACTTAGTTATCATGATTCCCTAAAAAATGATTGCTTAGGAATGTTTAATAGTATCTAATGATAATCTGTTTTCTGTTGAGTTAATGATTTCTGTCTTCCACTGAGATAATGCCCTCACGTGCTCATGAAATGCCTCTCCTCACGGAATGCTGAAGTAATTCATTTAAACACTATAAATGCTGCCTGAAAATCTTGAATAAACCAGCAGATCTCTCTGCTCACTGAGTGTGTGTCTCTGTCCACCAATCGCCGGCCCTGTGGTTTTTCCTGCCCAGCTGAACCCTGGTTCCCCGAGGCCTCGCCCTTGCTCGGCTGGTCCGCGGCATTTTCTAGCTTTATTGAAGCATCATTGAGAAATAAAATTATAATGTAATCAAAGTATACAACGTGTGATTTGATGTATATACTGTAAAATATTGCCACAATCAAGTTAATAAAGTTTAAAAAACACATCTATCATCTTATGTAATCTTTTATATTTTGGGTGAGAATGCCCGAGATCCACTCTGATGATAATTTTCAAGTTTATAATATAGTATTGTTAAATTGTGTATATTAGGTCTTCAGGACTTACTTATTTTATAACTAAAAGATTGTACACTCTGAACAACCTTTATATCCCCTGCTTCCCCAGTTGTGGTAATTTTCATTCAACTTTCACTTTCTGGTTTGACTTTTAAAAAATATTTTAGATACGAGATACCTCACGGTATTTCTTTTTCTCTGTATAGTTTATTTTATCTAGCATTATGTCTTCTAAATTCATCATGTTGCAAATGGCAGGATTTCTTTTTTTAAAAACCTAATACTTTATTATACACCCATGTGAATACACACACATAAACATCACATATTCCCATTCATACATCAATGGCTTTTATGAGTATCCATGGGTTAGCTATTGTAGTTAATGCTACAAAAAATGTGTGCCAGATACTTTTTCCAAAATAGTGATTTTTGTAGGTTGATACAAAGTAGTGGAATTGCTGATAGTTTTATTTTTAATTATTTTGAGGGTCCTCCATACTGTTTTTCAGAATGATTGTACTAATTTACCTTTGTGCCAGTAGTATATACCATTTGTTTTTTTAGATCTTTTCTAGTACTTGTTATCTCTGTCACTTTGAAAAAAAAGATATTCTAACTAATGTTCTCACTAGGTTATATATCTTTGAGATCTTGATTTTCATTTCTCTTACAATTAACGATTTTAAGAACCTTCTTATATGCCTGCTAACTTCAGCTTATCTTTTTTGAAAGATGTCTTTTTAAGTTTGTATGCCCACTTAAAAAAATCAGGCCTATTTAATTATTGAGATGTACGGTTTTGTTATATATTTAAACATTTAACCTTTATTAAATGTGGCTTGCAAGTATTTCCCCCCATTCCATACGTTGCCTTTTCATTTTGATTTTTTCTTTTGCATAGACTTTTTAATTTGATGTAATCCTGCTTATTTATTTTTATGTTTATTGATTTGCTTTTGGTGTTGAATCTGGAAAAATCACTGCCATGATATATTTAAATGTGCTTTTTCCTCTTTTTTCCCTAGAATTTTCAAGGGTTGAATCCATTTTGAGTTGGTATAGTGTTTAGTAGGAGCCCAGTTTCCTCCTCTTGCATGTGAGTGTTCATATTTTAGAACACCATTGACAGATTTTCTCATTGTGCATTTGTGGCACATTTGTTGAAAATTTGTTGACCAAATATCCATGAGTTATTTATTTGTTTTCAGTTTGGTTTCATTGATCTATGTCTGTTTTTAATGTCACACCTGTACTGTTTTGATTACTATAACTTTATGGTATAGTTTGAAGTTGCTCTACTAATCAATAAATTATACTAGATAACACAATGAAGGATGATCATTAAATAGATACTAAAAAAGCACTTGACAATATTGCAGTTACAGTAGCCTCAAAATATGATTTATGTATATACATAAGGATAATTGAGGCAGTAGGTGAAAGATTTGCACAGTGGCAAATCTTGACACTAATACAATAAAGCGAGAAAGATGTAAGTAAATAGAAGCATATACTGTTTTCATGAATTATAGGTATTATATTGTTAAAATATCAATATTACCCATAGCTGTCTACAGATTCAGTACAGCTCCTATCAAAATTCCATGACATTTTGCACAAAAATAGAAAAAACAATTCTAAAATCTGTATAGTATCACAAAAGATACTAAACAGATGAAACAGTAGTGAGAGAAAACAGGGTTCAAAGATATTTTAGCACTGTATCTCTCAGTTTATTCAATTTTTTAAACTATTTAATCATGTGATACTGTTTTGTCCTGTAGTTGCAGATAGTTCTATTATATATATGTATATATATGCATATACTTCAAATTTATATAAAAACTAATATTTGCCAGCAATAATTTCATTCTTTTATTTATATTTGAAAACTATGTCCATTTGTGATGCATCATTGAAAATATTTTTTGTAAGTAAATGGTGCTTCCAATAAAGTAGTATTAGCATTGTTTTCCACATAACTATCAATATTTAACATATTTTCCAGTCAGCACTATGGAGTCTAGGCTTTAGTAAACCTCTTAAACAACATTATTTTTGCTATGAAGAGAAGTTAGCACTAAATTCAATACATCTAAATGACTTCCATGCCTCTTATATGGTTGGGAACATGATGTATACCTTAATTTTGAAACATTAATAGGTTTAGTCTACACTTGTGGAAAATATCAAACTGCTTTGTTGCTGTTTAGAAATTGTTCATTGAATAGAAACGTTATCCCAGTGTTGACAGTGATGAAATTTGGAAGGCAAACTAAACACTCTGGTCTTTTTCTCTGTGTTAAGATAATACATCTTTTTCATCAGAGTATACTATGGAGAAAACCAGAAAAAAATTAATTAATTTTCTGTTTGCAAAGATGCTTTGATCAGTTCATATTCCAATCATATTATCAGATCATATCAACCAAAAGATCAATGTGTGATACATATGATTTCATATGTTGTTGTTTGGGAATTTCTGCCTTTTTCCAAATCTAAGTATATGATTATACTTCTTTCCTAAAAACACGTAGACTCTAATTTGAGTTTTTTTGTATATATTTCCACATGTATAGAATGCACTGTCTTAAAACATTTTAGTGTAGTACTTAGTGTGTATTCTAAGTAGAAGTATATATAATTGGCTGAATTTTTCACCTTAGACAGCTGAGAATCTTCACATTGACCTGAATTGCAGTGAACACACGACCATCATCTTAAGTTTCCTTTTTATTTTTCAAACATTTGGCTTCAGATTTCAAGAAGGAACAAGTTCTGTTTATCTAGGTTGATAAGGATAGTTATAATTGTCTGATAAGGTAAGCAATGACCACCTTAACCCTCTTATAGTTGCAAACATGCAGTTTTCATGACCTGATTTGACTGAGATCTAAATATCTGAGTTGATCAGATTTAGTGGATAAGTGCTTAGATTTGTGCTTCTCTTTGCACTTTCAGACAGGCAAAGTAAGAGGACCAAAATAGAATGCAGAGAACTTCTCCCCTAGGATTTGCCTACCTTTCTTCTTAGGTAACTCATTTTTCCCCCCTGAACTTTAAAAAAAAGAAATTAACTTCTGTTAAAACTACTTCTTTTTCATTTAAAGACACATATTGAAAAACCAGCTGGAAATTCAGGCATGTTTCCTATGCATGTGATACCTTAGTGGGACTGGGTCTCTGGAGACTGAATTTTCAGCTTTGTGAGGGCAAAAACGCAATCCCATCATTAAACACAGACTTGATCTGACTCAGGGGAACTGACTCATGCTAATGCAACTCATGAGAGACTCCTGATAAGCCAGAAGGCTAGTTCATTAATTCATAATTAGAAATAGATCTGCCAAGAGGAAGGAAATACAGCTGGTCAGCACATTCTCTCTTAGAAAATTTACAGGCAAATGCAGAGAAGTAGTTCGGCAGATATGGAACTAGTGAAAAGAAAATTGGATAATATTACTGGACAGTTTTATTTGGTTACTCTTAACTGCATAATTTGCTTTTACTTACAGGCCTCTGCCTAGAAAAGGAACTAAGGAACTGAAATTCTCCTTTTCACAGGTCAGAGTTCAGAGCTGAAGAGAAGCTGACCTGAACTTTCATTTTGGATTATCCCCAAGTCCATTAGGTTACAATTAGATGACAGGTTAATA
The DNA here is from genome assembly GCA_004024945.1 of Uropsilus gracilis. Classification (NCBI taxonomy): domain Eukaryota; kingdom Metazoa; phylum Chordata; class Mammalia; order Eulipotyphla; family Talpidae; genus Uropsilus; species Uropsilus gracilis. The sequence goes on from PVHY01009521.1 coordinate 40,165, forward strand.
TTTCTTCCCATTAATGCATTATGTTCATGCAGCACCTTGTGAATTGAAATTGAACTTGACAGAGACTATAAGAAACTTAATTTCAACTAACAGCTACATATTTACAAATAATTTTGAAGAATGAAGTTATTTTAAGCGGCTAGTTTCTTATTTTGTAATGGTTTTCAATCTTGGAGACTGACCTCTCCTATTTTAGGTCCCCATATTCTGGAAGAGAACTTTATATCTTATGCTGGTTGTATGTTGATATGAATATTCTATCTCAGTAATAATCAATTGCACTTGAAACAGATGAAATATCACAGTGTATATTCTGGGATACTTCTAGACATTGCAAAAGAATGCCATCATTAAGTTGGGGATTCTGGCTATCTACAAACCCATTGTGTTACTCTTTCGATAGCATAGACTGCAACATAAAACAGAAGAAAAATGACCAAATGTGAATAGCTTAACATTTTCTGATGCTGAGATGTTTCATATGAATTCATAAAGCAATGACCTTAGGTAATATTGATGAGGTTAAAATGCCAATATTAATTATTGTTTACAAGAAAACAATAAATAGGTAATACAGCTCTTTTTCTGTTTAATAAAAATATACATAGTATTAAACTAGTTCAAATTACATAAAAACTCTAGTTAAAATATAAATTTCTCTCTTGGGTAACTAAGAAGGAATCCTAGGGTCAATGTTGTGAATATCCACCAGCACACTAGGTACTAGTAATCTAATATACTGTAGACAGTATGCTATATTTTAAAATTCTATAGCAAAAGGGAGAGAGAGAGGGGGAGAGAGAGAGAGAGAGAGATATGGAAAGGTAATGGTATTAGTGAGTAATGACAAGTTATAACACATTCACAGGTGATAATAGGTTAAGATAGATTGGGAAACATGAATAAATGCCAAGATGTTTATTTCTGCATCACAGAAATGCTTTTATATTTTGCAAAAAAAGGAGAAAATTTTTATTTTTGTGATCTGATGTGTTTAAAGAAAATAAAGATGCTTAAAATTAGATTGGTTCTAAGTTTAATCAGAATGTCTTTAATCATATAAAAGTTTATTTGAAAATTTCATTTAATATTTTATGGAGTAGTATAAGGGGAGTAATTTGCTTAATTTTTCCTCCCCCTTCAAATCACCAAAATTCTAGAATCAATATATTTTTTTTAAGTACAATGCTGCGAATACTAGGTGGCAGTTTATTTTCATTTCTTAGAAACTTTCCTTATACATCCAGGCTTAAAAGATAAATTACAGATGTACATATATATTCATTTTCTTTGAATTTATTTTTATCAATTGAGATAATTTAGCAGCTACATGTAAACCAACACTTTCTATAATTTTCTACTAATCCAGTCTGCTCTGGTGAGGAGTAGTGGTCACAGTTAGGAGCAAGCAGTGGCTGTATCTGAAAGTTTGCATTCCTGCAGCTAATGATACCTTTTAGAGCTTTGCTCTCACATTACTGCCACATCCCCACCCACCTATGACAGTGGGTACCAAAGTTGGTCCCTCTGCAGTGTGAGGCGTTCAGGTGATTGGAAAGGGGGAGTCTTTAAGAAAGTAGAAATGTTATATTGAATGCGTTTTGTTTTTTCAATTGAGTGTTGTAATTGGTATTTTTAGTTTTCTGATTCACTGGAGAATCTGAAATAAGTACATGTGAAATGTCCAGAAGCGGTTCCATTACATTTACTATTACTTTCTCTTTTGCTTTCACTCCCCAGACTCTTAAGACCAGAACATTTTGTGTAATTTTTGTTTTTATTCACATAAAACGTTTTTAAAAAATGCTATTGCATGTAAAGTACTCTGGTTTGAAGGAACTCAACAATAGCAAAAACAAACAAACAAACTAACTAACTAACCTCTCTGGCAGGACATTTGTATAAAACTCTGTCTCTATGCTTGCTGCTTCACATAATCTGTGTTATTTCATAAGATCTGAATTTATATGGAGTTTTTACACCACATCATCCACATTTTTATCCAGACAGTAACATCTAAATAGAATAATCTCTACTTTTGTTCTTTTTCTTAACTATAGAATTCTTCACTGGTTTTCTTAATTAGCCAAGAAAACTGATCTAAGTTAATATTTAAAAAATCCACCTAATGAATAAGTGGATTTAGTTCTAATAGTACTAAATACTATTAGAACTTCATATTTGGGCTTACCCTAAGTAAAGATTGTTTTATAAATTCAAGCACATTATGGTACTAACTCTGGTTATAAGAACAATTTTTCCCTCCAATGGTAATTAATCTTTGGCAGTTTGAGGAAATTGTTTTTCTAAATCTCTTGATTTTTATTGTTTCTGATTTTGCAGGAAAAATGAATGGGTTTAAAATGCTTTCAATTACTCTCTCTGATGCAATAGAAATCTGTGGTGACAGAATAGATTACATCTAGAAAAAATATACTTTGTTACAGTGGTGATGTGATGTTGCAGTTAAGGCAGAAGGAGAGAAAAGGAAAGTAAGAGAGAATAAAAAATGCTGAGGTGGTAAGATTGCTACCAGATGACTGTTGGGGGAGTGGACACACTCAAAATTTAATACCAGGAAAATAGATATTAGAACCTGAGATACCGTACTTTGTGTGTCCACTGCTATGTAACTGTCTCAAAGTCAGTAATTTAAAACAACTGACAAAATTTTGCTTTGGGATATTTCATGCATCTGCTGTCTTGGCAGCTGACCCAAGAATCATTTGATGACTGAATTGAACAACCAAGGGGGCTGCTTCTTCACATATCAATACCTCAAGGCATCCCTTCACAGCAAAGAATTTTAGAAATTTTTTTTAAATAGATTTATTGGGTTATAACCTACATATAATAATCATTTGTTTTAAACGTATAATTCATTGACTTTAATCACAGTTTAGAGTTATACAGAGATAAGCCCAATCCAGTCTTAAAAGGTTTTTATAATGAGAAAATCTTCATTTGAGCCTGTTTTCTTAAGGTGAATGTTATTTAGAGACTCTTTTTCCTGAGATGGGTGTTTGAATTGGTAAATTTCCCTATAAACACTCTACAACACTCTGTAAATTTTCATTTTCATTCACTTCAAACTATTTTTAAAATGCTGCAGTATCTCCTTCAATAGCGGGCTATTTAAAGCAAAAGATATCTATGATGTGAGGAGAAATGAGCATGAGTATAGATTATTTGAAATTTGTTCTTTGATAACCAAATACTTGTGATTATCTGGCATTTTTTTTGTTATAGAGATCTAATTTAGTTTTGTTTTTATCAGCAACTTTATTTTAGTAGTTTTAAATCATTGAGACTTGTTTTATAGTCTAATTTATACACTATATTGATGAATATCTTATAGATACCTGAAAAGAATACCTATTCTACAATAGTTTGTGGAATCATCCATGAACGTCGGTATGACAAGTTGGTACATGATGCTGTTCATGTCAGATGTTCTGTCTAGTTATTCTATCACTTATTGCAAGTGGAGTATTGAAATCACAACCACAATTGTTGAAGTGTCAACTTTTTCCATTTAGGTGGTTCTTGTTTCAGGGCTCTATAGTGTTATTTATTTATTTTGCTATGTATATTTATGTTTATAATTGGTAATTGGAATTCTTTTATAACATCCCAGGCTTCAAGAGGCAGAGAGCACTAAATGAAGGCCAGGGATTAAACTGCCACAGCAGTTCTTATTTTGTTGGTGAAGGCAGTCACAGGACAGTCAGAGGCAAATGGAAGTCAGTAACAAAGAAGAGCAGAAATAGACCTCACCTTTCATTGAGGGAGGGTCTTGCACAGTGAGAGAAAGAATTGATAGTGATTGTCTTTAGGTATATAAGTTACTGTACGCCTTGAGTCTTTTTATTGCTCATTTATTCTAGACTGTAAGTGCTGATGACATTTTTTGTTATTGTTTGTTTTTTTATTTTTCCAACTTGAATTTTAGTATGTGAAAACAAAGAGAAACAGCTAGAGGCAGTTAAAATCATCTAGAGCTTTGCTATTAAAAGTATGGTCTAAGTAAGCTGCATCTGCATCCGCTTAGAGCCTCTATTACATCTTAGTCTTACCAGGTCAGAATCTGCATTTTCACAAAATCCGTAGAAGATTTGTATACACCATAAAGTTAAATAAGTACTGTCTAAGGATATCTCAGAAGTTAGAAAAGAGCACTGGTTATTTAAAGAATGAATGTCTACAATTTTCGCAGTCATATTTATACCATAGGTAATAAGAAACCTTACCCTTTAATAGCCTATCTCTATAAAGTGAAATAAAATATTCAGTTATTACTACAGTTGCCTAAATAATTTCTATCTTAAGGAATATATTTTGCTTTAAACCATACTCCTTTATATGTGAAGTGATCTTTATTGGGAGGTAGTGTAGGTACTGAGATCAGTTAAATTTTTATGCTCTTTGTGGCCTTACATGCATATGACTGTCTCATTCAGAAGGTTTCATTTTGGGAAGAGGGAAATGTGTTTTTGAAAAACCTATTTCAAAGTAAGAATTGCAGGCTGAAAAGGAAAGGTTTCCCGGAATGAGTCTGTGTGACACTTAGATCAGATAGTCAGGAATGAAACTGCCACCTACTTAACTATGATTAATGCTGATACCTTCAGCAGCAAAGATACAAAATTGTAATTGTTATATTCATTTGACTCTTGAAATATTATGGTTTGCTTTTGAGTGTGTTACACTCAGTTATTCTAATAAATGACACTATTTTTGTAAAACAACAAAAAATGGACAATATGATTATTGCCTTTATTTTATTTTATTTATTTATCTATCTATTTATTTATTTATTAGGTGAAAATCATCAGCAATAACAGCATATGCTTGACCACTCGAAACATGTTGACTCACCTGGTGACTGCATTCTTTAATGTTAGGTCTGATGTTTTCTATAGCTTAAAATAAATAATACAGTTATAAAAACACAGTGTTATAGCAAAACTGTAAATATTTAGTTGTAGTCCTTGGTTGGGTTATTTGATGCATATAGCAATTTCTGGGCATAACCCTTGGAAACACTTTAAAGAAAAATAACAGGAAATCTTGGAAGGAAAATCATAGGTTTATTGGATTTACTGGTGAAAATTAAATCTATCCCTTATGATAATATCTGGATTGGCTTTTCTGACACTTATTAATACAACACCTGGTAGAAAATGTCTCCCAATAATGATTGTTGACTGCATAAGCAAGCAGTTGAATTATTGCAAGGAGTAGACCAAAAAGTTGCTTTATCTACTTTTTTATTTGGAGGAGAATGGACTTAATTTCATATGCTATGTGGAGACAAGGATATGTGGAGACTTTTAGCGGAAAATGGCTTAAAGTTTTCAGAAAAGGAATTGATAGAAGTCAAGTTAAGTGGATGATCAGAGACAGATGTGGCAACAGAAACCAGACAGTAATTAGCAAAGGCAGAGGCACATTGGGGAAGGAGCTTAAGATGTAGATGTGCCATCACAAAACTGTTCTGAAAAGCAATGTTTTGCTTTTAAGTGACCTCATTTAAAAGCAACGTATAAATCTTTTTGAAGGCTTTCCTTGAATCTGTCACCGAATGGTTAAAACTGTAAAGCTAGTGGTGTGCCACCATCTTGTATTTGAATCACCATTTGAAAAGCGTTTTCCCTGATACTTTCCTTTGTTGGCCTCATGGAGCAAATTTATTCTCTCACACTGACAATATATCTGAAATTACCCATTGGAAGATTCAATTTTTGAGCGATTAGCGATTAAGATCCCTAGGATGAACAGGATCCTACAAATTGTCCTAACCTGGAAGAAGGTTGACATTTATTCTCCTATTCATTTAACAAAACTGTAGAAGCTACTTCTTGAATGAATATTATAATGGCAATGTTAAAGGTTAATTAGTCCCAACTATTCAAATCTTTGAATTTCTGAACAATGTGGAACCTTACTGATTTAAACCTATACACAATTTAAAAGAAAAATGCTCACTGGTGTGCATTTACCTTTATTTTTAAGCCCTTGTATTTTTAACTTGAGTCTAATTAATAATCCTTTAAGTTTTTAAAAACAGCTTGTCTATTTTTATATAAATGCTCTTTTAAATCTGGTTCTTTACACATGAAAATTGTTTCCTTATAGATAGAATGTTGACTTTACTTCTACCCAAACCTGTGTCAAATTGCTTATCTATATCCCTAATGCCAAACACAGCCCCATTCTCTAGTATCTGATTTCCTGAAATTCCCAAGTCTTTGGAGATTTCAGTTTGATTTTTAAGAATGAACTCATTTTTTTATAAGTTTTAATTTTATAGCAAGATTGAGTAGAAAAAATAGAGTTCTATCTACTCTGTGATCCCACACAGGCATTAATTCCCCTTACTATCAATATCCCCAGAGGGTGATCTAATTATTATAATTCATGAATTTATACCTCATCACCCTTGCTTCTCAGACAACAATTCTGATCAATCTTGTTGTGGCTCCATCTCCTGTCCTCATGCATGAAGCAGAGATGGATTCATTAACGTAAGAAAAAGCAAGGAAATCCGTGACCTCATTGTAATGCACAGAATTAGCCTTTCTTAACCTGATACTGAACAGCTCAACAATGTTTGAATGTGATAATGTGTATCTTCTATGTTCCTTTTATAAATTAAAAATATTTGAGGTATATAAAAGTGTATATAGAGCAGATATGTAAATTAGGAACATAAAATTAAACACCTGGGAATCCACCTTCCAATTTAAGATTAATTACATTGGCAATTATAGTGATAATACCTGTGTCAGCTTTCCTCCTGTAGCCACGAACTTCATTTGTTTTATTATTCCTTTCCTTTTAACATTGTTTAATGTTTAAAAAATAATTTGGCATATAGTTCTAAACAACATATTACTTAGGTTTGATTGTTTTAAGTGCTTTACAACTTAGGGCATACTCTGTATATGTTGGCTACTTGCTTTGTTTTCAATCTGTTTCCTAAGTGTATTCAATGTATTGAATAGATATTTTGATATTTCCTCAGGAGTTACTCCTCATTCCTACCCACATTTTCCTCTTTTTTTATTATGTCCCAGAGCCATCCTACTTTTCCCATTTAAAAAAAAATATATATATATATACACACTGACACATACATGCACATACACACATACATATATACATACTTAAACAGGTATCTTTGTTAGATAAAACAAAAATTGTATAACTTGAGATTTTGTTAAAATTGTATAGACTTTGTAAAAATTGCATAGACTTAAGATTTAAACATGGTATTTTAATATATTTCTATATTACAAAAAGATTCACAGACCAAATAGCTTATTTAACACCTGTGCTTCCCTACCATTGTGTGTGTGTATGTGTATTGAAAAGATTTAAGATCTATCTTTACAAATTTCAAGTCCATAGCAAACCGCTGTTGATTGTCATCACATTAAGTCTACAGAACTGAAATATTTTGCCCTTTGACCAACATCTCATTCCAGTTCCTATCGACTCCACTCCTTTTGGCAACCACCATCTTGCTATCTACATATGAATGAAATCATGTAGTATTTCTCTTTCTGAGTCTGGCTTATTTAACTTAGCCTATGTTCTTCAGGTTTATCCATGTTATTGCAAATAGTAGGATTTATTTAACTTTTTTAAAGATTGAATAATAATTCTATATTAAAAAGATATGCCATATTTTCTTTATTCTTCCATTAATGGACAGTTGAATTTTTCCATATCTTGGTGATTTTGAACAATGCTGCAGTGGACATGGCAGTGCAAATATGTCTTCAAAAATGGATTTCATTTTCTTTGCCTATATATTAATAAGTAGGATTGATTGGTTATATGATAATTCTATAATTTTTTATGAATCCTTATCTATTTCTCATGACTATATCAGTTTATACTCCCATTGATAGTATATAAAGTTTCCATGCTCCACATCCTTGCCAACTCCTAATATCTTTTGTCTCTTTGATTTTGTTTTAAACTGAAACACCTTTTTTTCTGAAGGATATGTATCTCACAATTCCTGGAAATACTACCTGTTTCAGATAGTATTGAATTCAAAGTGAACACATGCCTTGATAAGTAATTCTAATGCAATTAAAGCTGTGAGTTTAAGGATTATGAACTTTTACATGGAAAGTGTAGGTGCCAATAGACATTAGAGATTGACTTGGAAAGGTGACAATATTTCCAGCAATTTTGAAATTATAATAGGAATAGTATCACTACAAAACAAAAGGCCAGAGACCTATCACAGAACCTTGAAATCTGATTGTGGAATTTAGGCTACAAAAGGGGGTTAAGATTGGAGAGTTGAATGTGCTGTCAGTGGACTATTGAGGGGGCCTTGGTTGTGGCTCTGTGTAATAACATCTGAAGAGATATGATCCTCTGACTCTGAATTATATACAGAGTTGTAAATAAATTTACCTTAATAAAAACATTTTTAAAAAATCAAAAAATTGCTTTTTAATTAAAAATTAACACATTGTGTTTCTAGTTGTATATAATTTCAGTAGCCTTTCAATACAATTAAACTTATTTTAAAAATGTTAACTTTTACATGCTCATGTAGTTTACTCACCGAATAGTTAGGAACCAAACAGAAATGAAAAGGATTTCTATGATAGTTTGAATATGTGTAAATCATCTAGTTACATGTACAATGCAGAACATGTGTGAATTAAAATTGGTTAGGTTTAATTTGTACACTTTATAAAATTAAACTTGGTAAATTAAGAAATGTGTTTTATATATTTTCAATTTCTGGAGTCAATAAATCTACTGGATAATAAAGTTTCAGTCACATTAACTTATTTGGATTGAAAAATTTTAATTTCGGAATTTCAGCAACAAATGTTATTTGTTTTCAATTCCTTTTGCCTTTATGATTGTTACCTTAAAATATTTCTCTTCGTTTCTCATCAACACACTAAGATTCAAAGTGAACATATGCCTTTGTAAGTAAACATAAATCCAATTCTCAAGAAAAGTCTTGAGTTATAGCTAAATATAATCTTGCTTTTCCACCATCAGATGTTTGACATCTGCACTGATTTTACACTAACAAACTGAATATTTCTTGGAAAATTCCCACCTAAGAAACTGCTACATTTTAGGAGATTTAAATTTTCTAGTGTTTAGGAAAATTAAAGTTTATTATGTATGACAATTTTCTGTTTACTGACCACTCGGTTCTCGTTCAGCTTTGTTTTTAAGGTGTTTTTTTTTTTTTCCTTTCAGTGTTAATTCTGTATATTCCTTTGACAAATGTATCAGCTTTATTTCAGTTTTGCTTCTGAAATAGGCAATGCTTCTTTGGTATTCAGCTTTGGCCACCCAGGAAATTAGCTCACTGATCAGTAGACAAAACAAGTAAATAAAGTGGTGGGTTCACTTTCCTATTCTAAATATGCTGTATCTATTTTAAATTGGGCATAACTCTTAGACAGGAAGCCCATTATCAGATGAGAAAAAAGAAAGGAGCAACGAATTTATGCTCAAAAACTCCTTCCATGTCCCTGAATAAATTATATTTCTTTGGGCACTCCTTTACTGGACTTACCTATTCTTTCAGCTGAACTAGTAGTCTATCATCTTTCATGGGTTAGAGTTGGTACTCATTATTTTTAAAATATTGTCAGTATACTTCTTGAACATCGGTGTGAATATTCCTTAATCTAGAATGTATATTTTTGATATTTTAATATTTATGACATCAAAAATTTGCTCTATATTTGATTGGAATGTTTAACTTGCTAGATTTTATTATTCTCCAAGGCTCCACATTGATATATTTTATTCACTGAGCATCCTTAGTTTTCTCTTGAGTGATCTTTTATTCTTTTAACCTGCTTTATTGGATGGCATTTTACATATCTCTCTACTATAAGGGAGTGAGATTTTTGATTGCCTCTGTGATCTGGCTAAAATCAGGTTAGGTGCTTTGCTCAGGTTAGTTAAGTTTGGCCCTAAATTAATTTTTCTTACAGCAACTGGAGCTGAGAAGAAAGAGGACAGAAGACAGGAAGAAAAGAGAAGGAGAAGGAGAGGGAATGAAAAGGAGAGGGGAGGGGAGGGCGAGGGGCAGAAAGAACAGTGAGGGATTGAGATAGATTGCTTGTGACATTGACTCTTTCTTTTTTCTTATTTAATGAAATCTGTGACATAATAAATTACATAAATTGAATGTATTAAAACCTGATTGGATGCATTTATGTATAGCAATATGATTGCTACTGTAGCAATAGCTAGAAACTTTATCAAGTATTGTTTAAAGGTAAAAACTTCACAATTAGAGATCTAATACACAGCATTGTGTATTATACTCAAATCATTCAACTTGCTAAGAGTAGATGTTAATTATTCCAACCACACATACATAAAAAGATAATAATGAGTTCTGTTTTCTATTTTCCTTAACCCTCTAATGAATCCCCTCTGCAATTCCCATGGTTAGGTAACTCAACCTTTACTTTCATTATATAAGATGCCACAGTATACATCTGATAAATTTACCTTTATATATAGGATATATGTAGAGTTTGGGAAATATAAGCTTTTATTGAAAGGTATGCTTTATAATCAGGTTTTTGTTTATCTGAATAAGTCTGCATTTTTTTCTCTTTTACTTATAGTTTTATGGGGAGCTTTGTCTGCTAAAACATTAACTGGTCAGAGAGCACTTAGACATGACTCTTCTATCTCAGATTAGTGCTGCTTTTTACATTTTATGCATGACTAATCCTGTTAGTCTTGTTTCACCTTAGTTTTGAACTGAAGAATTAGCAATGTTGTTCAGTGTCCCCAGTGTTATAATTTATGTCTGCCTCAGAGGTTAGGAAATTTCCAGTGATAGGCAATATGAGTAACAAGAGTGTGGTATAATGGTAATTGACTAGGTGATTTTAAAAGTAAGGCAGATTTCCTGTGTTGAGTTCATTAATTTTTAACCTGACAATTTCTTGTCCAACCACTACCAATCAAGATTCTAACTACAATATAGTCATAGGCTATACAATTGATAATAAAGTATACCACCATTACTAAACAACTCTCTTTAGACAGATGCCAATCTCCTTACAGTAACTCTTCAGATCTTGATTTGGCATTACATAAAATTAACTAATGTTGCTAGTGCATTCATTTTTACTTAGAAGTATCCACAAACTCCTAGAGTTTGAAATTTTCCTTTAACATTTTATATTTACATTGTGAGAACCAGTATAAAGTCTTTCATTGTTTAAGCTTGGACTGTCTTTTGCAGTCCAAGAGCTAATTCCATGTGTCTCCTTATTTCTAAGAAGACAAAACAGTATTTTAGATGAAACCCTAGTTTCTGGAATCCTCAACCAACTCTGTTTTACCATTCCCTCAGTGTTTCAAAGGAGATATGTGAGTAGAATAGAAAGCTAGGCAACTTACCAACATTGCTAATTGAAGATTTGACTACAAAGTTTTTGTGGCAAAATGATTTTTCTTTTCATTCTAAACTGCAATTGTATGTGAAAAATGAGATCATGTTATTAAATGTGAGATCAGGGTCTCTACTCTCAGCCCCTGATCTCATATTTGAATATAGTCAGAAGAGCCAAGTGGAAATTAATCCAAAGAATAATGCAGCAAAAAAAAAAAGAAATGAATTTGTACCTAAAGTCTTGTGAGGGTTAGATATGTCACTTTATATTCTCATGGCTATAGAGTGAAATAGTTAAGGGAACAGATATGCTTTCTTCAGGCAATAGTTCCTTCAAATTAACTTACCAAATAGAAACATTATTTTACCATATTACCTGTATGGTTTGTAGGCTTCCAGAATAAGATCAATAAGAAAACTTGAAATAAATCAAACCAAATACCACTGCCATCAACACTGAGAGCAACAGAAGCAGCAACAATGAATACCATTCTTTATATAATTTTTATTACTGGGACAAGGTCTAAATATTGTCACCAGGTCAAGACCTCCTTCACCTGTTTTGGCCACTTATCACCAAAAACGGAAACAGAAGGAACTTGGGTAAAGGGGAAAAAAAGCAATTTATTCTAATAACAGAGGGAAAATGATGTAGAGATAGAAGAGGTCTAGTTGTTGCCTGATTGAGAGGTGAAGTTCTAGCTGTGGGGGCTGTCAGGAGGTGGCAGATCTGAAGCATCTGGACCTGGGACTTGAGCACTTGGGAACAAACTCTTACCTTGTCCTGCCACCACTGGGGCATCAGGGACTGTAGAAGCGTGCTGCTGCTGAGGTGTGGGGGGCTCTCTCTCTATGGGTGGAAAGGTAGAAGACCTGCTCCCCATCTGTGACAGCTGTGATCCCACGTGCATCACTCCCTATTAAAGGGTTTCTCTCAAATGGCTGCTCAAATGACTACTCCTTCCTCAACAACTCCCTGACGTAGGATACCAGGGGTGGAGTTCAGACCACTTCACTGCCCAGGTATTGTCCAGTCCAGCTTGGGCAGTACAGGGTGTCAGTGGCAGTTTGGCCTCTCCTCTGAATCAGGCTGCTTCAACAGTTTTAATTGTTCTTTAAGTGAACTCCTTTCATCTGTTTCCATAGGCCAATGATTTATGCTTGTTTTGCCTGTGAGCTGTTTTACATTCATTGTTTCATGGACAAAATAAGTAGCCATGTCAGGGAATTATAAGACCAGTAATGTTCATTTAATTGCTTTAGCTTTTCATTTGTATTTGTGGTCAAAACTATACAAAGATTTCCAAGCATGACCAAATATTGCTTTTCTACAATGCTTATATTAACAAATTTGCTTTTCTTTTTTCCTAGAACACTTCTTTATAATGGTCAGCATTGCTGATTTTCTGCCTGCAGGCATCTAATCAACACCCTAACCCTGAAGGTTTTAGTCAATAGACCGAACTTTATACCGACTTTATAGTTTAGCTGTTCAGTCCTTTCCTGGAACTCAGTTCATTGAATTGGTTTTGGAATAAGTTTACCAAGCATTATAAATTATTGAAGATCGGTCATTGTTTTCAACCCATGCAGGATTTTTACATTAATCCCTTCTCATTACTTTGACACTGATCACCTTGAAAGTTTGATATTATTTTGAAGAATATTTTATATTTTATAATATAATATTTTATAATATTTTGAGATTTTTATGAAGGGATTTTTATCTATACATGCTTAGAAGGACTTCCCGGTTAGCTTTTTTTTACTTCCTCTTGCTAAATAGGGAGGCAATTCTTTTTTTAAAATTCTATTAGAGGTTACAAATAAAAAATGCAACTGAGTATATTATAAATACTGATTTATTTTTATTTTATCCCTATTTTATCCCTCTAAGTGTCTATTTCAAGATTAGTCAGTCATGAGAACCCTCTCTACAGCCTTAGCTCCCATATCCCACCAATCCTCAAGCCCCCATGAAACACAAAAAAAATGATGTTGCTTTAGCTGGTGCTTTGCTATAGAGTTTGTCAAATTGAGATGAGTTTATTTTCAGCATCAACCTTGATGCTTTTGTATGTGAAAGGCTAACATAGACATACTTTATTTTTCTAACACCACATTTGTTTTGAACAGCAGAATTCACATTTCCTCTCTGAGTTCCTTTGTCACCCTTGAGTGAATGCAATATGAGCTCAGTGATAAGCTTACATACAATATGTCATTTGTCCCCAGTTACACTGTGCTGTGGCCTTAAACTCACATTCAAAGCAGAGAGACAGTGGTATTGTTATAATTTAGTAAGGATTGCTTATTTTTCTCTTTACATTTCATATCACAATTCATTGGGAAATATATATTTTTGTAATATACACCTTTAGATGGAATTTTTATTTTATTGAAACTACTGATCTCTTTAAACAAGTATCTAATAATAATAATAATAATAATAGTAATAATTCAGTGAGTAATTGTGAGTTGAGAATGTATGCCTACAGGTCATTTTAAATTTACTTCCATTAAAAAAAAAATAAATTTACTTCCATTGCTTCAGGAAAATCATGACAATACATTTCATCAAATGGATATTACTGAATGGATAGTGTTCTTTGAGATTTCTGATACTTAATCCAAAACTGTTTCTATAAGAGTGTTTTTCAATGGTATAATCATGGCCAGTAGAGTATCCAACCATAAACATTATTTACCTATTTTTTTAATTACATGGTGAATTTTTAAAACTTTGTAATAGGTTAGTTAACTAATATAGCACCACTAAGTCAGTCACCTAGCTATTTCTTTTCTGAGTTGAGTTTCTGTCTTATCTATCTCTGTTTCTGTTTATCATTCTGTATTTCCCCACTTCACATATATGTGTACCGAGTGTTGTAAATACAAAATCTATAAAAAACCATCATCATGATTGAATCTCTGTTGACTTTCTGGTCATCTTAACCTTGACTTGTATTGACAGAGTAGAAAATAGTCTCCAATGTGATCTGAGCTTGTTAAAAAATAGCTTGAAAATACAAGATGATTTTTATTTTTCAAATATATAAACATCCTTTAGATTCCTCATACAAGCACAGAACATTTTGTACTTTTCTGCATTTACTTTTCTATTAAGGATATGCATGAATCATTTTTTTTCTACAGCATTCACTCCTGATAAAAATAAAATTATACTCATTATACCAAATGGCAAACATAAATTAGGATATACAGAGAAGATGTCTTAAAAAAAGATTTGGAAAACAGTTGAAGATCAATTATTCCTATAGTGTTTTAATAAAGAAACTGCTATGTATTTTATCCAGCAAGAGATTCCCCTCAACACTACCACCGCCACAGCATCCCTCAGATACAACTGCTTGTGTATGAGAGAATTGCCTCAAGTCACCAAATTCTATTTGTACCCCACAATAAATATGATATTAGTATAGGATTCTGACAATAGTATGTTTTCCACACTATGTCACATATTAGGCATTAATATTTCAACCACTAGAAAAGATGTTTTATTAAATAAGGAAAAAGGATGACTACTTTCTCAGTATTTTCTAAAAATTTTTAACCAATATTAATAAGAAAATAGAACATAGAGGAATTGAAAAAAATCAACATAGTTGTACTCTGTGTATGAGCTATTTACTTAGAAAATTTTTACAGCACTAATTAAAAGAACTAACACTCTATCTTAATACAACAGCAACCTAACCAAATATTAAATGTATTTAATTAGACACTCTACTAACCCTCTAAACTCATATAGTAATTAGATACCTGAATTGACAACATCATCAGCCAACATAATATGTTCAACATTTACAGGACACCTGAACAATACAAGAATGCAATTTCATTAAACAATTGCAAACAGAACATATACCAAGATAAGCATTTGATGATAAAAATAAGACTCATGTCATAACATATATTGTATATCATATCTTCAAAGTCCTGAATATATTTATTTATTTATTTATTTATTTTTTAATTTTTATTTTTGCATATTTTACAATATATGATTGTATAACTTCTAATCCCCATGGGAATACCCCCCCCCACACACACACACACCACATCTCCCCTGGTTTCTTTGCCTCCTTTCTTTTTGCTGTTTGTCCTTGTTTAGTCCTTTAGTCTTTTCTTTTTTTTTCTTTGATCCATTTCCTCGTCCTTGGTGTGGGTGCGATTTCCCCGGACTTGGTAGAACGTGCTGTTTATCATTCCTGTACTGCTTTTGGAGCACCTTTGGTCTTGGTGGGTCTCATCTCCGCAGTCTGTGCCTCGTTTTGTTGCTCCTTCAGTCATACTTCAGGTCTTTGGCTTTGGGGCATGACTCCGCCTTATATTTTGGAAGAGCAGATCCTCGAAGGGACATCCATCAGCTGATGGTAGTTCTCCTCTCTTGGG
>PVHY01009522.1:0-24462 GCA_004024945.1 Uropsilus gracilis
TAGGGATCGCGGTTCGAGTCCCGCCTGGGGCCCGTAGTGAAACCTAGTTCCAAAAAATAGCTGGGCGTGGTGGTGCGCGCCTGTCATCCCAGCTACCTGGGAAGCTGAGGCTGGGAATTGCTTGAGTCCGTGGTACCCCGGGCAACGAGAGCCTGCGGTTCCACGGGCAAAAACAGCGAGACCTTGTCTCAAAAAAAATAGCGAGACCTAGTCTCAAAAAAAAAAAAAATTCTGACTCAATACTTAATATTTTCACATCATACACAACATATTTTCAGATTTATTATGTTTCAATAACCATAGAAAATAAACATACTTAGTAGAATTCAAGATTTGCTATAGCTACTTTTTCCTATATTTTATAGAATATAATCAAAGTAACAAATGTAAATTTTTTGATTAGATATTATTTTCTTTAGTTTTATTTATTTATTTATTTGTTTGTTTGTTTATTGAGACTAGGTCTCACTATTTTTGCTTGTGGAACCGCAGGCTCACAGGTCTGTAGTGCCCGGGGTACTACAGGCTCAATCCCCAGCCTCAGCTTCCCAGGTAGCTGGGATTACAGGTGCATGCCACCATGCCCAGCTATTTTTTTGAGACAAGGGCTCACTGTGTGCCCCCAGCGGGACTCGAACCACGATCCCTGGCCCCGGCCGCGTCTTCCTAGATTGCCACTTACAGGCATGCATCACCATGCCCCGCCCCTATTTATTTTTGAGATGGTCTTGCTTTGTTGCCCAGGGTAGTCCTGTTCCCACAGACTCAAGCAATCCCCAGCCTCAGCCTCCCAGGTAGCTGGGATTACAGGCGTGCACCACCATGTCCGGCTTAGTGTGATTTTTTTAAATTGAAATAACATTGATTCATTAAAACTAAGAAGTATAGAGGTATAATATTTACAGCTAAGCTGGATATTGGTGATCAAATGCCATCTTCAGGGCTTAGCCTAATTGTGAGTTCATTGTCCTGTTGGTTGTCTTCATTCAGGTAGACTCTTATGCTACAGAGGCAAGTAATCTACCAGTAGCTACACACCTACATTATACCATTTTACTTATTTCCTTACAGTATGATTTTTTCTTTCTTTTTTTGACAGGTTGTGCTTCAAACTTATTTGTACAGATAGCATAGGAAAACATCAGTGCTCTAAAGACAGCATCCTAAGAGTGACACCAGTCCTGTCCTCACATGGCCAGATAGGATTCTCTATTCTTGAGCTTTTGTGGGGGCCTGGCAACTTTGAAGCCTGCACACCTTTGGGAACCTGTGCTGCAGACACATCCTTGATCTGGGCTTGAGCCTTTGTCTTTGACACACACAGTCTCAGACAATTGGCCATGTAGGGACATGTATGTTTACCGACCTTGGGATGAGCAATGTAGGCACGTTGACTAAACTTCCAGCTGCTACCCTTTGGGATGTTAGCCTTGACAGTCTTGGGCTTTACAAGGGCTTGATAGGCTTAGAACGTGTACTCATGGTCTTGGCATTGTATCCTGGCCCTGTATCTTCCTCAGGCTCATCTTGTGGTTCTTGTCAAAGCTCAGGTTCTCTAGGAACTTGGGGTTTACCCGCTTAAGAGATTCAAGTCTTTGTGATCAGGGTCTCCTTTTTTTTTCCTTTTTTTTTGACGCCACCACGCCTGGCGATCAGGGTTTCTTGATACCATGCCTGTGCTATTTGGGAGTTTTAGAGTGTGGGTATTGTATTGACCATGTATGCAACCAAGCCCACAACTCTCCAGGCACCTTGAACTAGAAGAGCTGATTTTTTTTCTTGAAATAAAGTTCTTCATATTTAATTTAGTTTTTTTCATTCTTGCTGATATGATCTTTTTAATTTTTTAATTTTATTTTTTAATTGTAGTAATATATACATAAAACCTACTCTTAATCATTTTAAGTGTACAATTCAGTGACATTAAGTACATACACATTGTTGTGCAACAATCACCATCACCCATATCTAGAACTTTACTCATTTTGCAAACCAAATGATTTAATTTTATATTGATTATTTGAAAACTAATAACATTATTTCAAAAGTCAATACTATACAAACCGGTGTACTTAAAGAAGTATCATTCCCTCCTGTAAATGTTCCAGCCCATTTTCTTTACTTCCTGCAGGTAACCAATAACATTGGTTTCTCATTTATCTGTGTTTCCTTTTTTTTTTTTTTTTGAGACTAGGTCTCGCTATTTTTTGCCCGTGGCACCACAGGCTCTCGTTGCCCGAGGTACCACAGACTCAAGCAATCCCTAGCCTCAGCTACCCAGGTAGCTGGGATTACAGGTGTGCGCCACCATGCCCAGCTATTTTTTTTGGAACTAGGTCTCACTACGGGCTCCAGGCGGGACTCAAACCGCGATCCCTAGCCCCGGCCGCTTCATAGGCTGAAGCTTACAGGCACGAGCCACCGTGAGGGCTTCTGTGTTTCCTTTTGCACTTCCCGTTTTATTTTACACAATTGTAGCATTGTGCAAAATTCTTTTGCACTTTGCCTTTTTTTACTTAACAATATGTCTTGAAAATTCATGCTATTTTACTCATAACCAACTTTTCAGCTACAAAACACTTTTTGGTGTTTTTTATAGAATATTGAATCGGTTTCTTATGTTTGGACATTTTGGTACTATTGAGAATATTCAATTACAAAAAGTGCTGAAATGAATAATATGAAACAGACATATATGTTTATATTGTTGGAATAGATATCAACAATTGGGAATGCTGTATTAAGGGTACATTCATACATACTTTCGCCAGATATTGTCAAGTTACCCTCCAGAGATACTGTACCACTTTGCATTCCCACCAGCAATATATGAGGGTGCCTATTTCCCCCAGACTTGATGACTGAATTTTATAAACAGGATAGGTAATATTTCTGTGTACTTTAAAATTTTACTTTGATTTTTGCATGTTGCATTTGCACACAGTAAAAATCAGCTTTTTTGTGTTTAGTTTTTTAAAGTTTTGACAAATGTATAATGTGTAACCACCACAATTAGGACAGAACAATTATACTTTCACAAAAATCTCCTTGTGTAAGACATGTGTGGTGGCAAGTGCCTGTAATCATAGCCACCTGGGAGGCTGAGACTGGGAATCACTTGAGTCCTCAGGTTCGAGACAACCCCGAGCAACATAATTAGACCCATTCTCAAAAACAAAATCTACTTGTGTGATCCCTTTGTAGGCCCCTCCTCCCCATCTCCAGTCTTTGATAGACAATGCTCTTCTCCATCCTTGTGAATTTTGCCTTTTCAAGAATGTCATCCTATAGGTGGAATCATATAGCATATCTCAGTGTACTTTATCTTGCATCTTTCTTATTGTCTATAAACATTTTATAGTTTTTCATCCCTCTTAATACATCATTTCTGATCTATTTTCCCTTCCTTACCCATTTCCTTGTCTCTTCAACATAACAATCTATTTTTTTCCTGTGTATATGTTTCCCAGCAGGACCTAGAGAGTAGTAGCATGTCCCACACCATCAAACATAACCTAAATTATAGCAAGATTGATTTTCTCTAGAGTATATTGTTGTTCTCTGGTAAAATTATTCCAGTTTTACAAACCACTATGATAGACAGTAATGGGTCAAATAAATATAAGCATTTCAGCTGTGTAAAATTTAGTTTTCGACTGTGAAATTGGATGTGTAATGGAAATCAACTGTAACAAAAACTAACAAAAGGCAGTGCTTCCTTGACCTTAGTTTTGTGGGTTTTGCGTCATCCCAAAACAAAACAATAATAGTTATTTGCTATATAT
Organism: Uropsilus gracilis; assembly: GCA_004024945.1. Lineage (NCBI taxonomy): Eukaryota > Metazoa > Chordata > Mammalia > Eulipotyphla > Talpidae > Uropsilus > Uropsilus gracilis. The sequence continues at coordinate 3,786 of PVHY01009522.1, forward strand.
AGACCTAAAATTATGTCCTTGTTGGTGCCTTAAATAAACCAAAGGGTTAACTTTTTAAAATGACATGAATTTAGAAATCTTTAAAGGGCAATTTTTGGTGTTGTCATTTCAGCACACATGAAAGTGTCTGAGATACAAAGTATTCAACAAGTTCTTTCCCAATTCTTAAAGGTTCCTTCTTATGGTAGTGGATTATGGGTGTTTTCATGGTAGGTTCCACATGGTAAAAACACCTGAAGGGGTAGACACTATTACACAAACATTGTAAACCAATGCTACCTCAACAACAACGAAAATAAATAAATGAATAATCTCGCCCGCCACGGTGGCTCGTGCTTGTAAGCTTCAGCCTATGAAACGGCCGGGGCTAGGGATCGCCGTTTAAGTCCCGCCTGGGGCCAGTAGCGAGACCTAGTTCCAAAAAAATAGCTGGGCGTGGTGGCATGCGCCTGTAATCCCAGCTACCTGGGAAGCTGAGTCTGGGGATTGCTTGAGTCCGTGGTATCCCGGGCAACGAGAGCCTGCAGTTCCACAGGCAAAAATAGCAAGACCTAGTCTCAATAAATAAACAAAAAAATAAATAAATAAATAAATAAATAAATAAATAAATAAATAAATAAATAAATAAATAAATAATCTCTCAATGACATTATTTTGTCAGTATATTTACTTTTGCTGTTTTTTAATTCCACCAATCTAAGGTTTGTTCTCAGAATTTCAATTTTTGTTTTAAGTAATGTTACCTTTTTATTTTAAATACTTTGGAGGTAGACTGAAGGACTAAGCTACTTCTCTCAAAGCATGGCTAGATCCCATTTTTCTAGACTATTACATAAAAGACGATGATTTCGACAACCTGTAACCGTGTACGTAACAGACACCGTTCAGGTAACCTTAAGCCATCTTGGCAGTCTGAAAAACTCCAACGCTACACAACTGCGCATGCGTGCTCGAAAAGCCTCTAGCTCGTCATCTTATAGTATCGTGAGGGCGAACTACCATCTTTAGCGGGCCAATGAAAAACCTCCAGATTATCCTTTTCCTATTGGTTAGTGGAGGCCAATTAGCATTGAAATCTTTTAGCGGGCGATTAGCCGCAGTGCGACGTGACGTACGTGAAGGGGTCACCCGGAAGGGTTGAGCAGAACCAATGAGAATGGCTAGGGGGCTGATTTGCCTGTTCTCACGCCACACCTTCAAACCCAGTGGGAGGAAAGTTCCGCTTGTTGGAGTGTGAGGAGCTAACATGGCAGCACGTTGGTGGCTTTGGTGTGTCTCTGCGGCCATGATGGTGGCGCTGCTGCTCGTTTACCGGGTTCCTTCGGCCTTTGCCCAAAGAAAGAAGGAGGTGAGGACGCCGTCTCCAGCAACTCGTGCTTTTCTCTTTGGGGCTGGTGAAGAACTGTTGTCTTCTCCATCCCCTTTGCACGGCGTTTCTGTCTTTGGTTGCTCCAAAATTCCGCCCATTTTTGGAGTTGAGGGCTTCGCAAGAGAAAAAAAAAACTAACACCTTGTTTTCTGGGGATGAAAAGTTTTCGCGTGGGTGGGGTAGGTGGCAGCCTGGGTTCTGCAGGCTTGCGAATGTGCATAATTACGAATTTTGACATGTCTTCGAGTGTAGAAAAGTTTGACTTTAGGTTAAGTTTATAGAATGTTGCTGTCCGTTAATATTGCTTTTTGCTGTCATTTAATATAAACGACCTCGTAGGTGTATAAGAGCTATAGGTTCTGTGATATTTTTCACTACTGGAGTTTGGAAAACTGAAAGGCCAAACTATGCCTGATTTATTACATTTCCCAATCATTGATTCAGAGCAGTTTAGGTGAGTGGAAGCTGTAAAGTTTTTCAGACCAAATATCAAGCGTGCCAGGCACTGTTCTAGGCGTTATGACATATATAACTGGACAAAACTAAAGATCTGTTTTTGTGTAATTCACTGCCTTTGGCAAATGAAAGAGATACAATGTTACTCACAATTATGCGATCCTGGCAGAGGAATTTAAACGCTGTGTTTTGAAATACTTGTGTCTTGGACCCATATGGTCTTAGGGTTTTAAGATACTACTAGCAATTATTTATGCTCTCTAATTTTATGCATGAGGAAAACTGAGTCCCAAATTCATTGTTAACTGTTGTGGAACAAACCGTAGGCTCCTCAGTATTGTTACTTCTGTTCACTCTATGCTCAACACTTATACATACATATTTTTTTACATAAATTTTTTAACGTACATATACTTTTAAAAGCATTTCAGATGCTTGTCAAATTGGACTGAACTTAAAAAGAAGCCATCTTCTCTCTGATTATTTGAGAAACAAACGTATTACTTATTATATTGGCAAAATGTGGAAAGCATTTTTTAAAGGTGTGTGGAAGCGAATATTCCCATACACTGGAACTAAAACTGGATATGATTTTTGAGCAGGATTTCAAGCCATGTTTAGATGGAAAACAAGAAGAGCAATACATAGTTGTTTTCTGTTGTAGAGACCTTTTTTGTTAAAAGTGTTATGTAGAGAACCCTTTGTAAGGATACACAACAATCTTAACAGTGACTACCTCTCGATGGTTAGGATTGTTCTTTCCAGGAACATTTTCACTTTGTACCTTATATACAGATATTGTCTGAATTTCTACAGTGACAGTTCATTCTTTTTAACAAAAAGTGAAAGATTTTTAAAAGGTGTATTTTTACCAAGTAAATCTGTTTTCTCTCTCTAACCTATACGAGTCTAGCAGATTTTTTTTTTAGAGACTGGGTCTCACTATGTTGCCTGAGGCAGTCTCGAACCCGTGGACTTACGTGATTCCTAGCCTCAGCCTCCCAAGTAGCTGGGATTACAGGTGTGCATCATCGTGCCCGGTTTAGCAGATTATTTTTAAAGCAAACAGCAGTGAGAGCAATGAGGCATAAACTTTTAAATGATTGACTTTTATGTTATGTGAATTTTACTACAGTAATTTTTTTAAGGTCGTAGATTCTGCCGGGCATGGTGTCTCATGCCTGTAAGCTTCAGCCTATGAAGCAGCTGGGGCTAAGGATCCCGGTTTGAGTCCTGCCTGGGGCCCATAGCGAGACCTAGTTCCAAAAAAAATAGCTGGGTGTGGTGGCGCACGCCTGTAATCCCAGCTATCTGGGAAGCTGAGGCTGGGGATTACTTGAGTCTGTGGTACCCCGGACAACATGAGCCTGCGGTTCCATGGGCAAAAGTGCAAGACCTAGTCTCAAAAAAAAAAAGGTTGTAGATTCTAACTCCCTTTCCATCATGTCTACTGTTCATAAGCTTAATGCTTTTGCGAATCTGTTGCAAAACTGCCTAACTGATCCTCCTTGAACCCATCCTTCATAGTGTTGCTAGGGATAGTAACCTGAAATTTGAAAACCCTTTGACCTGTTTTAATAGCACAGTATATAAGGGCCTCTATAACTGGCCTACTTCTCCCAGGCTTTACTTTCTATGTCCAAGTTCCTCCTTATGCTAATCCTACCTAATAACCTACCTTCCCTGGTTTTTCTGTAATGTCTTGCAAGTGTCTGCAGATGCAAGACTTTTGCTGAAGTAACTCCCTTCTTCCAATCTTAGGCCTCCCATTCACTCACCTGAGGATTCCTACTATCGGGTATTAGCTTAAACATTATCTTCTTCCTTAACTAAGCTTTTACTGCTCTCCCCAGGTAAATTGAGATACATTTAACACATCAATATTGTCACTGTTTGTATACCCATCTTTCCATTTAGATTGGGAGCATCTTGAATACAGACACTTAATTTTCCTTTTCCTGGATCCTAGCATTGTCTGTCATAAAAGTCCTCAATGAATATCTAATAAATATGTGCATATAGAATCAGAAATATGTTCTTCTCCTTTTAAGTATGTTTAGGTTTCACAGCCAAAAAGATCTAAAGATGTTTTAGTTTTTACTTCTTTCCCTTCTGAGAATGTTTTAGGCTGTTTAAAAAGATTAATGTGATGCTACTTAGAAGCAGTTTAGAAATATAGCTGTTCTGTTGCAAAACATTTTTGTTAATTATTATTTTTTTTTGAGACTAGATCGCACTATTTTTGCCTTGGGAACTGCAGGCTCACATTGCCTGGGGTACCACAGACTCAAGCAATCCCCAGCTATTTTTGGGGGCTAGGTCTCACTATGTTGTCCAGATGGGTCTCAAACTAGGGACTCAAGCAATTCCCAGTCCCAGCCTCGCTCCATAGGCTTGCACTTAAAGGTACACACCACTGTGCCCGGCTCTTTTGTCAATTTTTGAGAACAGTTTTTAAAAAAATCTTGGGTCTACCCATCATATTAGATTTGGTTTTAAATACTAGGGTAATGTATGGCCCATCATGGTGGCACGTGCCTGTAAGTGGCAGCCTAGGAAACTGTGGCCGGGGCCAGGGGTCGTGGTTTGAGTCCCACTGGGGGCACACGAGACCTATTTCCAAAAAAATATAGCTGGGCATGGTGGTACATGCCTGTAATCCCAGCTACCTGGGAAGCTGAGACTGGGGATTGCTTGTGTCTGTGGTACCCCAGGCAATGTGAACCTACGGTTCAAAAGAAAATACTAGGGTAATGTCTGATCTTATAATCTGTTCATTTTAAAGGCCCCTCCTTAATGAATTAAAGTAAAAAATTGCTGAAGTTCTTCTTTGTGGTAAATGGAATGCCAATCATCTTTAAACAAAGTTTTCACTGGAATATTAACTTGTTTTCTAATATTTGGTGCCTTTTACTAGCCAGACACTATAGTTTGGATTTATTAATCTATAATCCTTACAATAACCCTGCTGAATATTAACCCTCTTGAAAGATGAGGGAGCTGTTGCTGAAAAGAGTTTGGGTAGTGCCCAAAGAAACAAAACTCCTGACACTGAAGTGGGATTTCACCTCTAGTCTAATTCCAAAATCTATGCTCTCTGCTAGTCATTGCATCTGCTGTTAGTTTAGGGAGACAGCATGATAAAAATGAAAAAAACATGGTCTTGCCATATTCCTTGGTGTACTTCTGGGAATCTGTGCATATAGAAATAATATATGGGAAGTGGGAAGGAGTGAATTCACAAAGCATACTGAAGCATAGTAAAAGTGGTCATAATAATTCTAGAATGGCAGATAGTTTATTATTTCTTTTCTCAGGTTTTTTTTTTTTTGAGACTAAGTCTCACTGTGTTGCCCAGAGTAGTCCTTACCCATAGACTCAAACGATCCCCAGCCACAGCCTACCAGGTAGCTGGGATTACAGGCACCTGCCACCGCACCTGGCTGCTTTTTTGAAACCAGGTCTTGCTCTGTTGCCTGGGGTAGTTTTTTTTTTTTGAGACTAGGTCTCCCTATTTTTGCCCGTGGAACCCCAGGCTCTTGTTGCCCGGGGTAACACGGACTCAAGCAATCCCCCGTCTCAGCTTCCCAGGTAGCTGGGATTACAGGCGCGCACCACCACGCCCAGCTATTTTTTTTGGAACTAGGTCTCACTACGGGCCCCAGGCAGGACTCCAACCGCGATCCCTAGCCCCGGCCGCTGGGGTAGTCTTGAACCTGTGAACTCAAGTGATCCCAGGCTTCTTGCCTCCCAGCGCTTGGACTACAACATGCGCCACCATGCCTGGCTAATTGCAGTTTTCTGTATCAGCTGCTTTTTTTTGTTACTGAGTAGTTCATTTGATAAGCCTCTTATATGTTCTGTAGTCCCTGGAAAAGGTCTCTTTTTCTCTCAAATTTTGAGTCATCTATACATATAAACTATCATAAGTACAATGGAAAATGTTTTTCTTCTTAGTAACTTAAAATTAAGTATCTTAAAGGATTACTTTAAGATTACTGTTAAAATATTGAGCCGGCCACAGTGGTGTGTACCTTGTAATCCCAGCTACTTGGGAGGCTGAGGCTAGGAATCACTTGAGTCCGCGGGTTCAAGGTTACCCCGGACAACATAAGACCTAGTCTCAGAAAAATTGCTGGCGGGCCGGGCACGGTGGCTCGTGCCTGTAAGCTTCAGCCTATGAAGCGGCTGGGGCTAGGGATTGCGGTTCGAGTCCCGCCTGGGGCCCGTAGCGAGACCTAGTTCCAAAAAAATAGCTGGGCGTGGTGGCATGCGCCTGTAATCCCAGCTACCTGAGAAGCTGAGGCTGGGGATTGCTTGAGTCTGTGGTACCCCGGACAACGACAGCCTGCAGTTCCATGGGCAAAAATAGCGAGACCTAGTCTCAAAAAAAAAGAAAAGAAAAGAAAAGAAAAATAGCTGGAGCCGGGCACGGTGTCTCATACCTGTAAGCTTTAACCTATGAAGTACAGCCGGGGCCAGGGATCGCGGTTCCAGTCCCGCTCAGGGCAACACAGCGCGACCTAGTCCCAAAAAATAGCTGGCCTGTAATCCCAGCTACCTGGGAAGCTGAGACTGGGGATTGCTTGAGTCTGTGGTACCCCGGGCAACGTGAACCTGCGGTTCCACAGGCAAAAGAAGTTAGACCTAGTCTCAAAAAAAAAAAAGGGAAAATAGCTGGGTGTAGTGGCACGTGCCTGTAATCTCAGCTACCTGGTTGACTGAGGCTAGGGATCGCTTGAGCCCATGGGTTCAGGACTACCTCTGGCAACATAACGAGACCTAGTCTCAAAAAAAAATTTTTTTTAATTGAAAGATTAGGTCATTTTTTTTCTTCTTTTTTTGAGACTAGGTCTCGCTATTTTTGCCTGTGGAACCGCAGGCTCATGTTGCCCGGGGTACCACAGACTCATGCAATCCCCGACCTCAGCTTCCCAGGTAGCTGGGATTACAGGTGTGCGCCACTATGCCCAGCTATTTTTTTGGAACCAGATCTCACTATGTTGCCTTGAGTAGGACTCGAACCGTGATTCTAGCCCTAGCCACTTCATAGGCTGAAGCTTATAGGCACAAGCCACCATGCCTGGCAAATGACCAGAAATCTGGTCTTTTCAATCTGCTAATAAACAGCAAGAGGAATAGTATAAATTTTTTATGTAGCCTTGGTTAGAAAAGTCTATTTTAGCCAGGCACGGTGGCTCGTGCATGTAAGCTTCAGCCTATGAAGCGGCCAGGGCTAGGGATCACGGTTCGAGTCTCGCCTGGGGCCTGTAGTGAGACCTAGTTCCAAAAAAAATAGCTGGACGTGGTGGCGCACGCCTGTAATCCCAGCTACCTGGAAAGCTGAGTCTGGGGATTGCTTGAGTCTGTGGTACCCTGGGCAACAGAACCTGCGGTTCCATGGGCAAAAACAGCGAGACCTAGTCTCAAAAAAAAAAAAAAAAAAAAGAGAAAAAAGAAAAGTTTATTTTAAGACATTTTGTTTAAGAAGACCCCACAGTATTTTGCTCTGTGGATGCTTGAAGATCCATCACCATCGTTAATGACATAGTAACATTCCCGGCCAGGAAGTTTGTGACCAACAAACTTCATTTTATTTATTTATTTATTTATTTATTTATTTATTTATTTATTTATTTATTTATTTATTTATTTATTTATCTATCTATCTATCTATCTATCTATCTATCTATCTATTTATTTATTTATGACTAGGTCTTGCTATTTTTGCCCATGGAACCGCAGGCTCTCGTTGCCTGGGGTACCACAGACTCAAGCAATCCCCAGCCTCAGCTTCCCAGGTAGCTGGGATTACAGGCGTGTGCCACCACGCCCAGCTACTTTTTTTGGAACTAAGTCTCGCTACAGGCCCCAGACGGGACTCGAACTGCGATCCCTAACCCCCACCGCTTCATAGGCTGAAGCTTACAGGCACGAGCCACCGTGCCCAGCTCCAACAAATTTCATTAACGAAAACAAATAGCCTTTAATGTCTTCACCCTGGGAAGGCAACAGTACATATACAGAGATTCTGTAAAAACTAAAATATATACTATCACTGCTGATGTCATTTTTGTGTTTGGATTCAGAACCTATTTGAGAGGTGGTGAGATATGTGGCTCTGGCATAATTTGTGATTCCCTGAATTATACAAAGAAAAATGAAGCTAAGCACACTTCCAAGACATGACCTGTATGAGAGTAAAAAGACCTCAAGGAAACAGTGAAAGGAACACAAGAACAATGAACAAAATCAGGGGACTGCAAAGGCCAATGTTGGTGCTGGCAGAAAGAAATAAAGTGTCTAGCAGTGAGCTGGACTTTGCACAACAGAAGTAAAGATTCTACAGTGACTTTATCTGGATTTGTACTGACTATGCAGTTTTTCATGAGAGGATTAATAAAGACTTTCATGTATCTGGCTGTTTGGGAAAATAAGACTACATATTTATAGCAATTCAGAGAACGTGCTTCTGTTGGAATGATAATATATCTGTATATTCATATAATATATGAATTCATATATTCATATAATATATGAATGTAGACTGTAAAACTATTTCCATTCCTATTTCTGCATTACACTTTAATAGTGCCAAATAGAATCTGTGGCCATGGTGAATAAAATTGATGGGTCACATTTGAATTTTCTAGTAACTATCAAATTTCATCTGAAACTGGGAGCAGTGGCACGTGCTTATAGTGCAAGCACTGGGAGGCAAGGGGTCTGGGATCGTTTGAGTTAACAGGTTCAAGACTACCCTGGGCAACATAGCGAGACCTGGTCTCAAAAAGCAGCCAGGCATGGAGGTGGGCGCCTGTAATCCCAGCTACCTGGGAGGCTGAGGCTGGGATCTCTTGAGTCCACGGGATATGGGTTACCCTGGGAAACATAGCAAGACCCAGTTTAAAAAAATTCTTTTTCATTTGAAAATGTAACAAAATTAGAATTTAAATGCTTAAAATATAGAATGCATTTTTTTTGTTTGTTTGTTTTTGTTGTTGTTTTTTTTTTTTGAGACTAGGTCTTGCAATTTTTTTTGCCTGTGGAACCGCAGGCTCTCGTTGTCCGGGGTACCACAAACTCAAGCAATCCCCAGCCTCAGCTTCCCAGGGATGACAGGCGTGCGCCACCACGCCCAGCTTTTTTGGAACTAGGTCTCACTACGGGCCCCAGGCGGAACTCGAACCGCAATCCCTAGCCCCGGCCGCTTCATAGGCTGAAGCTTACAAGCACGAGCCACCATGCCTGGCCAGAATGCATTTTTTAAACTGCAAATTGATACTGTTCTTTCTGAGCTATGAGACTCATTAAGACTTTATAATATAATTCATTTGTTGAAAACAATGTTTAATCTCTGGTCTTAATTAATTTATTTATTTTTACTTTAAAAGGACAGGTTTATTAGGAAGAGGAAGAAAAAGGCCCTCACATGGCGGGGGGGGGGTGAGTGGGGGGAACGACAGAGAACTGCTGCTGCTTTGTAAAGGGAAGAGTATTATGAGAAGAAACCTCTGTATAGTCAGATTGTAGGGTGTGACTATGCTGATTTGTAAGGACAGTGATTCTCTGTAATGGCCCTCAAACTCACATCCCACCTTAAACTTTCTATAACAGTCTGATAATATGTCACAACAGTTGGCACTTAAGAATTTTTCAATTCTATAGCTGGTTTAACAACGCTGTTAATAATTTCTACCTCCAGTTTCTGGTCTTATGATGCCTGCATCCTAAATTTTCATATTAAAATTTCTTAGTTTCCATCGTAATGACTTTAGATAATGGCTACATGTGATAGCCTGAAAAAATGCTCTCCTGAAGAAATCAGGTCATAGTACCTGGAACCTGTGAGTGGAATTTACATGAAAAGGGGATATTTGCAGATGAAAAAGATACAAAGATCGGGAAAGCAGCTCTGCTTATCAGGGTGGACCCTGGTTTATCCCAGTCATGTACATAAAAGGGAAGTGGCAGGAGATTACACACTTACACATGTGCGCGCACACGCACAAAGTGATGTGACCATGGAGCTGGCCTTGAAAACTGAATGATGAGGCCAAGAACCAAGGAATGACCACCACCAGAAGCTGGGAGAGTCAGGAAGCAGATTCTCCCCAAAGCCACTGGAAGGAGCACAGTCCTGTAAACACCTTAGTATCCTCCAGTGATGCTGATTTGAGATTTCTGACCTCTGGAATGAAGGTGATAAATTTCCTTTGTTTCAAGCCACTGGAAAGAGAGTTTCTGGGAACTACTACACCACATAAAGCCAGGACTGAGGCCTGGTCTGTCCAATGGCAGCAGCCCTGCTGCTTCCTCTGCACCAGGGAGCCCCAGTGGAGAAAACAGATGCCACTCCCTTGGTCTGCAGCTCACAGTTTTATAGCCATGTGGTCTTAATTAATTAAAATAAAATATTCTGTACTGTTGACCATTGCTAGTAACTGATTCTTTATCTTTTGCTACAGGCTCTTCCATTCCCTTTATCAGCAACCTGTTTCCATAATACCATTGTTGCACAAGTCCTATTATTTGTTATACAATTGTTTTTTTGTTTGTTTGTTTGTTTTTTCTGAAACTAGGTCTCGCTATTTTTGCCCATGGAACCGCAGGCTCACGTTGCCCGGGGTACCACAGACTCAGAAATCCCCAGCCTCAACTTCCCAGGTAGCTGGGATTACAGGCGTGCACCACCACGCCCAGCTATTTTTTTGGAACTAGGTCTCGTTACGTGCCCCAGACGGGACTTGAACCACGATCCCTAGCCCCGGCCGCTTCATAGGCTGAAGCTTACAGGCACGAGCCACCATACCCGGCAACATTTGTAAAAGATTAGTTGGCTATACTTGTGTAGGTCTGTTTCTGTTCAACTTACCTGTGTGTTTATCAGTCCCACCTAACATAGTAAACCTTAAAGCCAGGTAGAGTGATTCATTCCACTTTATTCTTCATTTTCAAAATTTAAAAGTTTTAACTATTCTAGTTTCTTTATAGGTGTTGTTTGTGTTGAGAAGCAAAATTTTATATAAAACTGTTTCAGTTGTTTTAGTTCACCATTTTTTTTTTTTTTTGTGAGACTAGATCTCGCTATTTTTGCCTGTGGAACCACAGGCTCTCGTTGCCTGGGGTACCACAGACTCAAGCAATCCCCAGCCTCAGCTTCCCAGGTAGCTGGGATTAGAGGCGCGCACCACCACGCCCAGCTATTTTTTTGGAACTAGGTCTCACTACGTGCCCGAGATGGGACTTGAATCACATCCTTAGCCCTGGCCTCTTCATAGGCTGAAGCTTACAGGCACAAGCCACCATGCCCAGCCTAATTCACCATTCTTTGGAATCTTCAGAAATGAAAGGTTCTATGGTTTTTTATTATCCTTTTATTAGTGAATAATAAGTAATTCACACCGAAAGCATAGTGTCTAAATCGTATCAGGAAATAATATAATTTTAAGAATAATTGTTATCACATCTAATAGATTTTATGTTTAAAACTCACATTTTCTGTGGTTTTTTTGGTTTATTTGTTTTTGAGACTAGGTCTTGCTATTTTTGCCCATGGAACCGCAGGCTCTCGTTGCCTGGGGTACCACAGACTCAAGCAATCCCCAGCCTCAGCTTCCCAGGTAGCTGGGATTACAGGCACGCTCCACCACGCCCAGCTATTTTTTTTGGAACTAGGTCTCGCTATGGGCCCCAGGCGGGACTCGAACTGCGGTCCCTAGCCCCAGCCACTTCATAGGCTGAAGCTTACAGGCACGAACCACCATGCCCGGCTACATTTTCTGCGTTTAAAACTCACATTTTCTGCTTATTAGTCTCAGTAATACTAGCAACATGCTACTTTTATCTTTTTCAGATGGTATTATCCGAAAAGGTTAGTCAGCTGATGGAGTGGACCAATAAAAGACCTGTAATAAGACTGAATGGAGACAAATTTCGTCGCCTTGTTAAAGCCCCACCAAGAAACTACTCCGTTATTGTCATGTTCACTGCTCTCCAACTTCATAGACAATGTGTTGTGTGCAAGTATGAACTTTCAATTACACTTCAAAATTAAATAGCATATAGGATTTTAACCATTTTTCTATCTCAAAAGAAAAGCATTATTTCAATGGGTACATAAATAATACCTTATTAAGGATATCTGTAATAACACATACTGCTGTTCTTGTATAGTCAATTGTTGATTGTCCATATTAGGGAGAACAAGGAGCAGGAATAAAGTATTTTGGTAGCCATCATGGGAACAATTTAATAACCTAGTGATTATTTTATAAATGTTATCAATTATATGTTTGTCATTTGCATTGATATGTTTTCTTAATTGTAAGTGCTGTCAATGTCATATTCTGATTTTATCACAACAACCCCAGAAAGTAGGCAAAACAAATATCTCACATTTTTAGGAGAAGCAGGTTCTAAAATTTTAATTAACTTACTCAGAGCTGGAGATATTAATGCAATAACAGTGGCTATATCCAGATTTGAAATTTTCAAGAGAACTCATTTTTCTTTTTTTTTTTTTTTTTTTTTTTAGACTAGGTCTTGCTGTTTTTACCCTTGGAACTGCAGGGTACCAGACTCAAGCAATCCCCAGCCTCAGCTTTCCAGGTAGCTGGGATTACAGGCACATGCCACCACACCCAGCTATATTTTTGGAATTAGGTCTCACTACGGGGCCCCAGGCGGAACTTGAACCGCGATCCCTAGCTCCAGCCGCTTCATAGGCTGAAGCTTACAGGCACGAGCCACCGTGCCTGGCCCAAGATAACTCATTTTCCCATCCAAACAACAAGTGAACTTTTTTTTTTTTTTTTTTTTTTTTGAGACTAGGTGTCGCTATTTTTGCCTGTGGAACCGCAGGCTCTCGTTGCCCGGGGTACCACAGACTCAAGCCATCCCCAGCCTCAGCTTCCCAGGTAGCTGGGATTACAGGCGTGTGCCACCACGCCCAGCTGTTTTTGTTTTTTGGAACCAGGTCTCACTACGGGCCCCAGGCGGGACTCGAACCGCGATCCCTGGCCCCGGCCGCTTCATAGGCTGAAGCTTACAAGCACGAGCCACCGTGCCCGGCTTGAACTTTTTTGAAAGACAAGACATGTGTGGCTAGAGATGTTTTATATTACAATCTGAATAAGCTTAGAAATTAAATTGATATTTATTTATTTATTTATTTATTTTTTTAATGAGACTAAGTCTCACTATGTTACCCGGGTTACCTGTGGACTCAAGTGATCCCTAGCCTCAGCCTCCCAGGTAGCTGGGATTACAGGTGCGTGCCACCACACCTGGCTATTTTTTAGAGACTAGGTCTTGCTATGTTGCCTGGAGTAGACTCGAACCTGTGGACTCAAGCCATCCCTGGCCTTGGTCTCCCAGCACTGGGATTACAGGTGCACGCCACCACGCCTGGCCCTAAAATTGATACTTCTTTAAACAAAATAACTGGATACTAAAATTAAAGTAACTTGCTTTTTGTTGTTTTTTTTGTTTGTTTTAATGCTTGGTGTATTCTCTGTAACTCAGATTTTTAGTCAGTATGTATGATCTAGAAATTCACTTGTAATGAATTGAAAAGGCTACCCTGTGAAGAACCAATTAAAAATTTTTGGAAGGCTGGGCATGGTGGCGCATGCCTGTAAGCGGCAGCCTAGGAAGCCAGGCGCGGGGCCAGGGATCACAGTTCATGTCCTGCCAGGGGCACACAGCAAGACCTAGTCCCCAAAAAATAGCTGGGTGTGGTGGCGCACACCTCTAATCCCAACTACCTGGGAAGCTGAGGCTGGGGATTGCTTGAGTCTGTGGTCCCCTGGGCAACATGAGCCTGCGGTTCTACAGGCAAAAATAGTGAGACCTAGTCTCAAAAATAAATTTTTTTTAGAGGTGTTCCAGACTCTTAACACACAGTGCAGGGGAAGGTGAAGGAGTAGAGGGCCTCTTTTTTTTTTTAATCAAGAGAAATGATTCCTTAGTCCAAATATTCTTGTTTCACATTTCAGAAACATAGGTCAGTGACAAACTTCCATAGAAGTCAATCCAAGGAAATTCTTTACATTCCAAAATCACTTGGCTCTCTGAAAGATCCCAGCCTTCCTCAACTCCTTAAAATCTTTCTTGGAATCATAATTACTTAGAAATATGCCTCTTTTCTTGCCTTCTATACCAGGGGAAATTTATAGAAAGTTTCAACCCTCAGGGATACATTGATTGTTCCAACAACATGAAAATTGCAGGTCCTTGCTTTGGTAGTTTTTCAACAGTCATTTCCTTTCAGACTGAAAGAGAAATGGATGGTACTTGACAGCCTACCTTTAGAATAGTGTGTTACGCTACCCCAAGCCTTTGTCATTTTTTTTAAAGCTTTTTCTCCCTGGAGGAAGGAGTTAGTCAATCTATATTTATTGGCATATATGCTGAATATTAGTTAAAAGTAAATAGAAGAAGACTAGTTGGTATTAACTGTGAATGGACAATATCTAGAATTGGTCCTAATTTGGTCAGCTTACAATCTGAAGCATATAAAAATGTCAAGGAACAAAAAAATGTCTTCCTAAATTCTGTATTAGATGAAAATTAGTGGAATTCTTATTACTCATTACTCATATAATCATAGTTTCTCTCTGAAAGCCCAGACTTAAATTTAACTCACATTTTGCATAATATATTAAAAAATTAATTAGAAAGAATGTATATAATTCTATATATTTGGCTACCCTTATCTGGTTAAGGAAATGAGTTCCACACATGAGAATTTAGTTGGTAATGTAAGGCAATTTATGATTAAGTATCAGTTGAATTGTGTACATAGTAAATACTGTGACATTTCAGAAAGAACATGACAAGAGTGGCTAGGTTTGGACTCATGGAGAAGGCAAGACTTGTGCTCAGGCTAGACAGATGGATTAGATTTAGATGGAGGTAGGATATTCTGGTTAGAAGCAATGATGTGTGTAATGGATCAGATACAGGAGTAAATAAAGTACTGCAATTAGCAGATCCTGTTTGAGATTGTTAGAAGTGAGACTACATAAAAGTAAAAGCTAGGTGCAGATTTGGAATTAACGATAGAGAACCTTGAATAACCAGGGAAAGATGTTGGAGACCTTGCTCTGAACGTAGTGTAGAAAAGTGACATGGTTTCTGAGGAGAGGAAGAGTTTCAGTCAAGTCAATTTAGGAAAACTAATGTATGTTGTAGTGTAAGAAGGACTGGGGAAGGAGAAATTTCTTTGAATATTCTAATGTCAGGAATAAAGAGTCTTTCTTTAGATCATAGCAATGCAAACAAACGGAAAGGTATAGAGTTAGAAGATAATTATAATTGAGGGGCCAGGCGCGGTGGTGCATGCCTTTTAATCCCAGCCTATGAAGGGAGGCCGAGATTAGGAATCAGTTGCGTCCATGGGTTCAAGAACCACCCAGGGCAACATAGCAAGGCCTAGTCTCAAAAAATAACTGGTTGTGGTGGCACGCACCTGTAATCCCAGCTACTGGGGGGGGCTGAGGCAGGGAATCACTTGAGTCCATATCCTGAGCAACATGAATCTGTGTGTCCCAGGCAAAATAACAAGATCTAGTCTCAAAAAAAAGATATTGTTAATCATGATTGAATTGTCAACTTTATGGGCAGTAAGGGAAAAGTCAAACCTGATGTACGGTTTCAATAATCTCAGTTCCCTAGATTCTTTTTTTGTTTTGTTCTGTTCTGTTTGGTTTTTTTTTTTGGAGACTAGGTCTCACTATATCGCCCAGGGTAGTCTTGAACCTGAACTTAAGCGATCCCTGATCTCTTGCTGCCCAGCGCTTGGATTACAGGCATGCGCCACTACACTCAGCTTCAATTCAATTCTCTAGATTCTTATCTACCACCCTAATAAACCATCTGACTGTATTTTCATATACTAGGTAGCATTTGTACTTCAGATTTTGTTTTAATTGGTTAATATTATAGTTTCATCTCGTGCCTATAAGCTTCAGCCTATAAAGCAGTCGGGGCTAGGGATTGTGGTTTGAGTCCCGCCTGGGGCCCGTAGCGAGACCTAGTTCCTAAAAAAATAGCTGGGCATGGTGGTGCGCACCTGTAATCCCAGCTACCTGGGAAGCTGAGGCTGGGGATTGCTTGAGTCTGGGGTACCCTGGGCAACGAGAGCCTTCTGTTCCATGGGCAAAAATAGCAAGACTTAGTCTCAAAAAAAAAAAAATTATAGTTTTATTTCTCCAGGGAAATGTTTCAACCTTGTCTTTAAACTCTTAGAGGTAATTTAGGGCACTAAAAATTGTTGTTGACAGCTGGATTTTTCCAGTGATTACTGAAAGAGCATTGAGATAAGAAAAGGGCACAAAGTATGGAAGCTGAATTAATTACTTAATTAGGACATCATGTTGAAGTCTCCAACACCTTGGATAGGGCTTTTCTTATGCCCTAACAATAGCAGTGTTTTCCAAGGTTTCTTCTAACCCTGTCAGAAGAGCTTGACTTATTTGTCTTTTTTTGAGACCAGTTCTCGCTGTTTTTTGCCTGTGGAACCACAGGCTCACGTTGCCTGGGGTACCACAGACTCAAGCAGTCTCCAGCCTCAGCTTCCCAGGTAGCTGGGATTACAGGCATGTGCCACCACACCCAGCTATTTTTTTGGAACTAGGTCTTGCTACATGCTCCTGGTGGGATTCGAACCATAATCCCTAGCCCTGGCTTCCTAGGCTGCCGCTTACAGGCATGCGCCACCATGCCCGGCCCTTCTTTTTTTTTAATATCCCATTGGAAAAAGACTGTTAATGCTACTTTGGCTCTATTTTACTGCTGAAAAAGTAGATTGCTTTTAAAAATCACCTTATATGGTATCTTCACAAATCTGATTGTATTTAGGCAAGCTGATGAAGAATTCCAGATCCTGGCAAACTCTTGGCGATACTCCAGTGCATTTACCAACAGGATTTTTTTTGCTATGGTGGATTTTGATGAAGGTTCTGATGTATTTCAAATGGTAAGATCTTTCATTTATTCTATTATGTTAAACTATACTATGGATAAAGTAAAATTTACATTTTTCAATGGCCACATGAAGTGAAATAAAACTTGTCTTTATAATATAGAGAGTAGTTAGTGAATTAAAAATTAAGTTTCAGCTAACTGACCTGTAATAGTACTAAACAATTAGAATGCAAAAATTAGATGGTAATCAAATATTTTATGTATTTTATCTTGTAAATATATAATAAAAGATTTATCATATGAAGTGTCAATTTACAAAATAATTTTTTAAATCACTGCTTGAATTATGCTACCATTACATAAAATCAAAGTTACTAGTAGAGTTAGAGCCTATCTTTACCCCCTTGCTTCTTGTATTAGTGAAAAAGCTCATTCTGGGTTAAACTTAGCCTTTTCGCGGTGTCTGACATCCCATACCCAGTGAGTGGCTCTCTCAATTATAACCTCTTTCCCTTGCATTTTTTAAAAATTAAGACTTTATTGTTAAAGTAGGTTCACAAGAGAATGAAAGGTTAGATATTGAGATTTCCCACGTTCCCCTTGTCTTCAAGCATGATAGTCTACCTAAATGCATTCCCTACCATACTGGTACACTTGTTACATTGATGAACCTACATTGACGCATCATAATTACTCAAAATCATAGTTTACATTATTGTTCACTTTTGGTTCTAAAACTTTTATTGTTTTGGACAAATAATAATATGTCTATCAGTATAATATTAATAACGAGTATTTCCACTGCCCTAAAAATCAACATACATTGACACTTCATTACTCCCCCCAGACTTTATTAACCTTGTTAACTAATTTGTTTACTGTGTCCATTGTTTCACCTTTACAAGAATGTCACGTAGTTGTTTCATACAGGAGGTAGACTTTTCATATTGACCTCTTTCATTTAGTAAAATGCATTTTACTTTATTTATTTATTTTGAGACTAGGTCTCACTATTTTTGCCTGTGGGATCGCAGGCCTCATTGCCCAAGGTACCACAGATTCAAGCAATCCCCAGCCTCAGCTTTCCAGGTAGCTGGGATTACAGGCACACACCACCATGCCCAGCTATTTTTTTTGGAACTAGGTCTCACTACGGGCCCCAGGCGGGACTTGAACCGTGATCCCTAGCCCCGGCCACTTCATAGGCTGAAGCTTACAGGCACGAGCCACCGTGCCCAGCTGTAAAATGCATTTTTAATCTTCCCATGTCTTTTTTTTTTTTTTTGGAAACTAGGTCTCGCCATTTTTGCCCATGGAACCACAAGCTCATGTTCCCTGGGGTACCACAGACTCAAGTGATCCCCAGGCTCAGCTTCCCAGGTAGCTGGGATTACAGGCGCGCCACCATGCCCAGCTATTTTTTGGGACTAGGTCTCTCTTTGTTGCCCTGAGCGGGACTCGAACCGTGATCCCTAGCCCCACTGCTTCATAGGCTGAAGCTTACAGGCATGAGCCACTGTGCCCGGCTTTTCCTTTGTCTTTTCATTCCTTGATAGTTCATTTCTTTTTAACATTTAATAATTGTTATTTTGAAAATAATTTGGTTAACCTGACAATACAACTGTATTCTAATGTCATTATTCTAAATGTAAAGAAACAAATCCAAAATAACCCAAAGTTCATGAGTTTGGTTTTAACTTTTTCCTTTTGTTTAAACAGTTTGTACCATAATGTCTCAACAAGTAAGCAAATGCTGTGAAAATGAAAGCTGCATTTTGCAAAATATTATATCTAGAACAAGCAGAGGTAAATTAGAAGTGGTAATCATACTAATTAAGCAGTCTGGTAGCAGTATGACAAGTTGGTTTGCAGCATCATAAATGTCCATTTAAGTTTATTTTTCTTAGTAATCAGAGGTCCCATGTTATCTCATGTTTCTTCATTGTGTTTCATGTGAGGTTCATCACAGAATGGAAACTTTTTGAACTTTCAATAACATCACTACACAGCTTTATCTCCCAAATACTCCTTGTCAAAAATACATACTAGAATGACATGGTGGCGCGTGCCTGTAAGCGGCAGCCTAGGAAGCCACGGCGGGGACCAGGGATCGTGGTTCAAGTCCTGTCAGGGCAACTTAGTGAGACCTAGTTCCCCAAAAATAGCTGGGCATGGTGGCGTGCACCTGTAATTTCAGCTACCTGGGAAGCTGAGACTGGGGATTGCTCGAGTCCATGGTGCCCCAGGCAACGTGAGCCCGCGGTACCACGGTAAAAAATAGTGAGACCTAGTCTCAAAAAAAAAAAATACTAGATTGGGATTATATTTCTGGGTATGAGGGTTGATGCACAATTGTTGTGATTATCTTTACTACAAAATCTTGTGTAAGCTGTCCAAACCACAATGATAGCTGTTGCAGACCATTCCATTCAAACCCTGGAAGTCAGATTCATGGTGCTCTCCCTTGCAAGATGTGTGCACAGGACAGTAAGCACAAATGGCTCCCACAGACAGCCTGAGTCAAGGTGCAAGAAGCATCCTAGATTAACAATGAATAATATTCTGTTGTCTGGATGTACCACAGTTTATCCGTTCAACTACTGAATAGTATTTTGTTTGCTTTCCAGCATTGACATTATGAATAAAACTGCTATAAACATTCATGTGCAGGTTTTTATATAAATTTTCAGCTTATTTAGATAAATACCAACGCATGTGATTTCTCAATCATATGTCAAAATTATGTGTAGTTGTGTAAGAAACTGCCAAATTATTTTCCAAAACGTCTGTCATTTTGCATTCCTATTAACAATGAGTAAGGTTCTCATTGCTCCACATCCTCACTAGCATTTGGTATTGTTAGTTTTCTGGACTTGATTTTTCCAAGAGGTGTATAGTGGTATCTCATTGTTTTTTAATTTGCATATCCCAGTTGACATGGTGTAGCATCCTTTCAAATGCTTATTTGCCATCTGTATATCTTCTTTGATGATAAAACTTGAGTCAATTTTTAAATCAGATTGTTCTGGTTTAAGTTTTAAGAATTCTTTATGTATTTTTATTTATTTGTTTATTTTATTTATTTGTTTGTTTGTTTATTTTGGAGACTAAGTCTTGCTATGTTGCCTGGGGCACCGCAGACTCAAATTACCCGGGGTGCCATGGACTGAAGAAACTCCCAGCCTCAGCCTCCAAGGTAGCTAGGATATTAGGTGCCCGCCATGGTGCCCAGCAGCTTTTTCGAGACCAGGTCTCGCTATGTTGCCCTGGGTAGTCTCAAACCTGCAAACTCAAGCGATCCCTGCCCTCTTTGCCTCCCCCCACTTGGATTACAGGCATGGGTCACCACGCCCGACTTAGGTATTTTTTTATTTATATATATATATATATATTTTTTTTTTGAGACTAGGTCTCTCTATTTTTGCCCATGGAACCGCAGGCTCTCATTGCCCGGGGTACCACAGACTCCAGCAATCCCCAGCCTCAGCTTCCCAGGTAGCTGGGATGACAGGTGCGCACCACCACACCCAGCTATTTTTTTGGAACTAGGTCTCGCTACGGGCCCCAGGCGGGACTCAAACCACTATCCCTAGCCCCGGCTGCTTCATAGGCTGAAGCTTACAAGCACGAGCCACCGTGCCCGGCTATTTATTTATTTTTTTTTTTGATGTTTTTTTTTTTAAATTTTTTTTTAATTTATTTATCTATATTTCACATCATTTCAATCCCTGGGGGTCACCCACCACCTCCCCCTCCCATCCGCTCCAGCTCCGCTCCCCATTCTCCTCTTGTGCAGTTTCATTTGGTTGACCATATATTAGTGAAACCATTTGGTTTCTGTCCCTTTCCATCTGGCTCGTTTCTGCTAGAATGATTTCTTCTAGGTACATCCAGGTTTCCATAAATTCATCAAATTTGTCA